>VXAC01007222.1:7798-20781 GCA_013399225.1 Rhipidura dahli | reverse complement strand
AGGCTGAGCCTGGGTACCGCAGGTCCCCCCGCCAGGTCCCGGCACGGGGAGCCGGTCCCGGTACAGGGAGCCGGTCCCGCCCGGGGACCCCTGAGCCCGTCCCGTCCCTCCCCCGCTATCCCCTGCCCACCCCGGCAGCGCTCCGGGGCTCGTTTGCATTTCAGAGCAGCCGGTTCGCCGGAGCGGCTTCCCAGAACTGCCGCACTGGGTTGGTCTCTGCCGGGCAGCGGCGGCTCCTCGGGGGCAAATTAAACTGTTTAAAATAAACCTACGGACAGAGCTCGGGTTGTGTGCGAGCTCGGAACCAACAATTGCCAAACGGGTGGGGAGGGGAGCTCCGGCGCCGCTCCTCCCGCCGGGCACCGTCCCCACCGGGGCTCCGGCTGCGGGCCCGGGGCGGGGCGGAGGGGGGAGGCAGCCCCTCGGGCAGAGCCCCGGGGGAGCGGCCAAGGGCAGCGGCCTCGGCCCTGCCGGGCTCCCCACCAGCCCACATGGCCCCGCGGGCTGGCCAAACACCAGCCGCACGGAGTGTCCCGGGGCTCCCGGAGCCACCGCCGCACGATGGGGGGCTCGGGCTCGGGGATCGAACGGCTGCGGAGCCGGGAGCCCCCGCACAGCCCCGCCAGCAGATTCCCCGTTGCTGTCTCCAGACCGGGGGTACCCCGCGGGTCCCCTTGGAGGCGCGGCCGGGGCTGGCGGCAGCCTGGCACGTTGGTCTGGAAATCGGGGCTGGAAACGTGCGAATGTGGGACCTGCTGCCCCGCAGCCCCCGCTCCGTACTGTGCCCCCCCGGGGTACCCCCATCAGCCGAGCTCACACTCCTCGGCAGGGCCCCGGCCCGGCGGCCCCAGCAGAGGCGGGGAGGGCGAAGGTCCCCGGGGCGGCCGGACCGGGGCTCTCCCTTTCCCCGCAGGCCGAGGGGCGGGGGCANCGTTACAAGAAGCCGCGCAGTTCCAGGAACCCGAGGGCGGGCGCTGCGCCTGCTATAAGAGACCGCCCCGGGCCGCCTCAGCAGCTTCGCCGCCGCGCACCGGCCCCGATCTGCCGCCGAGACCGGCGCCCGCGCCCCAGGTACGGCCGCGGGAGGGAGTCCCAGAGGGGAAGGGGGGACAGCCGCGGCTGCCGGGACCTTCGGGGGGGCGATCGCCGAGGACCGGGAGGGCCGGCGCTGCCCAGGGAAGGGGATCGCCGGGCATGTTGGTGCCTCAGCGGGGCGATGACCGGTGGCCTGGGGTAACGATGTTCCCCCCGGGAGCGAGAGAGCAGGCGACCATCAGAAGCGGTGCTCCTAGAGAGGGGAGAGAGCGGGAGACCGCAGGTGTGCCCGTACTCCCGGGAAGGAAAAGCTGAGCACGGGGGGGTGCCGGTGCCGCGGGAGGACAGGAGCCGGGAACGGGGGCTGCCGGTTTCCCCGTGAAGGGAGAGCCGGGGATGGGAGTTGCCGGTTCCCGAGAAGAGAGAGCTGGGGAGGGGGGCTGCCGATTTTTCTGGGAGATGAGAGCTGGGGAGGGGGATTGCCGGGGACCGGGAGCGCTGTTGCTGCGGGAGGATAACAGCCAGGGACCGGGGGTGCCGGTGTTCCCGGGAAGGGAGAGTCGGGGACCGGAGTGCCGGGGCTCACCGCTCTCTCTGCCGCAGGTGATGGTGTAGCAGCGGCTGCTGCTGGCAGCAGCATCCAGAGCACACGAAGCTGGCTCCCTGCGCCATGGTCACCCACAGCAAGTTCCCCGCCGCCGGGATGAGCCGCCCCCTCGACACCAGCCTGCGCCTCAAGACGTTCAGCTCCAAGAGCGAGTACCAGCTGGTGGTGAACACCGTGCGCAAGCTGCAGGAGAGCGGCTTCTACTGGAGCACGGTGACAGGTGGCGAGGCCAACCTGCTGCTGAGCACTGAGCCGGCTGGCACCTTCCTCATCAGGGACAGCTCAGACCAGAGGCACTTCTTCACCCTCAGCGTCAAGACAGAGTCCGGCACCAAGAACCTGCGCATCCAGTGCGAGGGCGGCAGCTTCTCCCTGCAGAGCGATCCCCACAGCAGCCAGCCCGTGCCCCGCTTTGACTGCGTGCTCAAGCTGGTCCGTCACTACATGCCGCCCACACCCTGCGCCGTCCCCGAGCAGCCAGGGGGGGCCCTGCACCCCAAGCGCACCTACTACATCTACTCAGGTGGCGAGAAGATCCCCCTGGTGCTGAGCCGCCCTCTCTCCTCCAGTGTCTCCACCCTGCAGCACCTCTGCCGCAAGACTGTCAATGGGCACCTGGACTCCTATGAGAAGATGACTCAGCTGCCGGCCCCCATCAAGGAGTTCCTGGACCAGTATGATGCCCCTCTCTAAGGGGATAGCAGAGCATGGTCACATGCTACAAGCACAAGAACAGAGGACAGGCACAATGCCCCAGCGGCACAGGAGCTGGCAGGGCATGCCAAGCCTCTCCATCCGGGAAGGAGAGAGGGGGAACTGGGGGAAGCTGCCGTGGCTGTGGCTGCAATAGCTGGGCACCCTTGGTGCTGGGGGGACTCCCCAAGCAAGCGTGACACCTCCTCTCTACAGGGAAGGAGATGGCTCCAACCAGACTGTGGATACTACAGTGAACCCATTGGCAAAGCCCCCGTGGGCTTGGGCAGCCAGGACAGCTCCCGCAGCACGGGGGAACGTGTGCCCTGCCAGCGCCATCCTGGGGGTGTCCTGGCGAGAGCCCCTTCCACCCTCAGAAAAGGAAAGCACTGGAGCCCAGGAGTGCCTGATCGCTTTTCCTCAGTTTTAAGGGGAAGGTGTTTTTTGCCCATACTGTACTTCTTGCTGCCTCCTTGTGGGTGGAAGCTCCTTTCACACCAAGCCCCAGACTAAGAGGTCAATGCCTTTGTCCCCACGTTGCCATTTTCCAGGGGACTCAGCCTTAATAACCTCCCTGCCCTGCGGTCTGGGTCAGCGCGCATCCACTGGTGACGCTGCGCAGTGCCGGTCCTGCTGATGTGCTGTGAAGCTGGAGGGGAAATGTCGCATCCCGATGCTGCTGAGTCCCACACAACCGCATCTGCAAGGATCGCCTCGAGGAGCCCGGGCCGCTGCTCCCTAGAGTCACACCCCACCTCTGCCCAGCCACTCCCACAGACCCCGGCTACGCTGCTCCGTAGGGCACCAATTCCCGCAGGAACGCAGCAGGACGATCCCCTGAAGCATGTCATCTCGTGAGTGCTTTTCTGCGTTTGCCCAGAGAAGTGGTTGGGTTTTCTGGCTTTTTTTAATTTTTATTCTTATTTTTTTAACCAAAAGGATGTTTACAGGCCAACATGAATCACTGTCTTTTATAAAGATTCCATCTTCACCTCCAGCCTTGAGGGCTGAGCAAAACGATGCTTGAAAATTCAACCAAAACCAAACTCAGATGAAACTTTGCACATATTTATATTTATATTCAGAAAGAAAATGTTTCCATAATTTATAATAAAGAGCACTATTTTTTAATGAAAAACATCAGATCTGGTTTGATTTCTCTCTTGCACCCCTGAGGCCGCTTGGCCCCAGCACAACGCTGGGATGTGTTTACACCACGTAAGCGCCGTTTCCTGGAGCCGCTGTTCACGCCGGGTGATCCCGCCGCGGTGACTCAGCCCGGCGTGCGTAAGCTCTGCCCCAGCACTCAGGTATGTCTGAGCCCCGCGACGTCGCTCTGCTGACCGAGCCTTGAGGATGGGATCTGCTCCCGGCTCGCACACGTAGCGCAACCACGGGACAGCAGACGTGGCCCTGGGCGCAGGAGGAGCCGAGCTGGTGGCCGAGGCTGGCCCGTGGCACAGCCCCAGTGCAGTGCTTGTGAAGGGCCGACCGACTCCTGCCTTCCCCCAGCCCTGTTTTGGCATACGCCAGGGTGAGGAGCTGCAGGAGCTGCGAGGCACGGGTAGGAAAGGGTCTGCAGGTGCTCCCTCTGGGAGTGTAGAGGGCTCAGCGTAGGAAGTGCCAAGATCCTGCTCACCCCCACGGCACAGAGAGAAAAGCAGAATCCCAGCCAGGCACAGATGCCCGATGCAGAGAGGATTCAGTTCTGGGGATGTCCTTGCCCTGAGAAGTGCCTGGCCCCTGTTGCTGGGGGCACGAGCAATAAACCTGCAGCTCCATCTGGCTGGTGTGCAGTGCGGTGCCTTGCGGAACAGCTGCATCCAGGGATGTGGGTGATCCCTTGGGAGTGGGTCAGCCCCCCAGAACTCCCCCAGAGCCCCTGGCTCCAAGGAGCAGGCTGTGCCCAGGTGCTTTGTGCCCCAGTCTGCATCTGCACACTGGGCACTATGCCTGGCAGCATGTGCAGTGCTCCCACCCCCCCCACCCCGGGGAACCCCAGCTGCTGGGAAAAGGATTTCCTCAGGAATCAGCCTGGACCAGAGGGATGGTGAGTGTGCCGGTCCAGGCTGTGGGCATGGCACAGTCCCAGTGACTATTTTGGGGCCGCTACGTGGGGCCGTGGCACGCGGGCTGCCAGGAAGTGCCGTGGCCTGCCCGGGCACCCGCTGCAGCTATGCAAGGAATGTCCACGCGCACGGGTGGCCGCCTGCCAGGCCCTGCCGAGGCACATCCCCGACTTCAGGGCTCCCGGCAGCACCGGTGACTCCCAGCCCCATGGCAGTGATGGGGTGGGAGCAGCGCTGCAGGCACAGCAGCCCCCAGCTGGCAGGAGCATCACCCTGCGGAATATCAGCACTCCCAGGCAGGATGAGGCGAATCAGGGGATGGAAAAACAGCGCCCTGGGGGTTTATGAGCACAGCCAGCCCTCCTGTCAGACCAAGGGGTTCACCACACCCCATGGTGGGGCAGAGTGGGAAGCTGCCCCCAGGGATGGCAGCCAGGCTGCCCACAGTGACCCTGCCCAAGTCTCCCCCCAGCCAGAGCCCAGCCTTCCCATCTCTGTGGGAACAGCCCCAGCTTCTTCGCTTCCCAGAAGGGCCCTGGCATCGCCGACCAAGGGCCTCTTCCCTCGCGGTGCTGCAACCCGCGGCTGACTCGAGAATCCGGGAAGCTCCGCCAGCCCCACGGGTTTCTTGGAATAAAGCCAAGCTCGCGGCAGCAGTGACGTGGAGGCCGGCGGGCAAATCCCTGCCGAAGGTTTCACAAACCTCTCGCTGCTCCAGAGCAGCTGAGCGGACTTGGCCCCGCGTTTCGTAAGCCTATCGAGCATGTCCCACAGCCAGTTCCCCTCTGCCCTTCACCCAGCTGGGGCAGCTGAGATCCCCCTGGGAGGGTTCCTGGATGGGGAAGATGTTACCAGGGTGATCAGAGCCTGACACCGTGTGATGGTGCCAGCAGCCAGACCAGAATTTGCACAGGGCTCCAGAAACAGGGCTGGGACACTGGGGTCCTGCAGCTCTCCACAGCCCAGATCTCCTGTGGCTGGGCACCAAGCAGCACCAGCAGAACTCAGAGCAGCTGCAAGCACAGCATGTCCCCAGTGCCATCAGCCCCTCCATGCTGTGAAGGTGGCCATGCAGAGCAGGGTGAGAGCACCAGGCCCAGGGAGAGCCCAACAAGGTGCCGGGGTACAGAAGGGTGGTCAGGCAGGGACAGGCAGCTGCCCCATAGCCCCTGCCTGACCACCCGTCCTGCCTCAGCCTGGCCTTCCCATGGGGTGCAGGACAGCCACCAATGCTTCCCATCACACTGCTGGCTCATTACTGGCACAAGAAGGAAGTGTCCGCTGGGATGGTGAACCTGAACCCTGAGGGGTCAGGGGTGCAGGAAACCTGCTCTGGTGTGTACCAGCCTCTGCAGAGCCAAAACAGGAAACCACTGCAGCCGATGATTGCTGCGGGCAGCGAGCAGCCGAGGGCTCGGCCAGCACTGCAGCTCTGTCGTGGCTACACCAACCATGCAGAAAACCCAACTGGTCACAGGGAAGCAGGACAGACCCATGAAGGCTCCCCAGCCCCACACCAGGACCCCAAGGAAGGTGGCAGTGGACACAGCACCAGAGGTCACAGGGGCGGCAGAGCCAGGCAGGGAGCTTGCTGTGAACACGCCGACCTCGCGGCACTCCCCTCATGCACTTCTTCCTGCTTGGCTCTGCAGCGCCAGGACATTCCCACATCTACCACTACATTTCCCAGTAGAATGCAGGAAAGGGCTGTGCAGCAGCTGGGGACTTACTGTAAATGGCACCACCTGCTCCTTACGTGGCAATTCCTCTGCAGGCCAGGGCCACGGGGACAGTTGGGAACAGGGACTGGGACATCTGCTCCCAGTGCGCTGCCGGGAAGCACAAGCATGAGCTCTGTGGCAGAGCCCAGGACTGGCACTGGTGGTCCCAGCTGCAGGCCCAGGACAAGAGACAGCTGCTTGGGCTGGAGGAGGAGCAGGGCTGCAGCTCTGTGTCCCCAGAGCCCGTCAGGTCCACAACTGCCCCTCATCTTGGGCCTCTGCACTCAAGGTACTGCTCGAAGTCCCTGTCCTGGTGGCAGCTCAGCTGCCGGTGACCTGGCCCAGAGCCTTGGTGGATGGGGGAGCCGTGGGGGCTGGCTTGGCCCTGACTCTCCCTGGACCAGGCAGGGCTACTAGCAGGCAGGGAGCAGGGGGTGGCAGCCGGACCCTGTGCCCAGGCCAGGAAGTATTTTGGGATGCAGCTGAGCCCAGCAGGCTGTGTACATCCCCATGGAAACCCTACTTTGTTGCTGCTTCCCTAGCCAGACCCGCAGCCAGCTCCAGGGAACCAGCAGCTGCGGATTCCTCACTCCTTCCATCAGCAGCTACGGGAGCTGCTCTGCCCCAGCCCCCCCGGCCCCAGCTCTCTGCTCCCTGGCAGAGACCCGGGCCCAGGGCTACACTGCTCCTGCACCTGCACTCGCAGGGAGCAGTGATGTGCCAACCACTGGCTGTGGTCACTCCAGCACGTCACGGGAGGTCCCTGTGGGTGCTCCAGCAGCAGGCTGCCAGCTGCCTGGGGTGTGCTTGCCCAGCACAGTGCAGAGTCCTCAGATGACCCTGGCAGAGCAGCCATGGGCAGGTGCCAAACCCCAGCCCTGGAGCATCCCTTGGCCTCACATCAGTCCTGGCCTCGGCCGCGGCACAGGAGCCAGCAGTGGCAGAGCCACACATGTGGCTGGGGATGGAGCTCCTGGATGTGGGACCCTGTGTCTGCAATCCAGCCCTGCCCTCCTTGCCTGCCCCCTCCTCAACAGTGCACAAAACTAGACGGCCTGAAGGTCCCCACCAGCCTGGTGGGCTCTGCCCACTCCATGGCTCTGGCAGCCATCAGCAGAGAGCAACTCCAGCCACACCAGCTGGGCGAGGGGTGATGGGTGCCAGCAGCACCACTTGGGCGACGATGGGGTGTGTGGCTGGCAGAGGGCAGCTGGAGCAGATGCTCCCCAGAAGGACCCAGGGGCCCTGTCTCAGCATTTAATGAGTAGGAACAGGAGCACTTTACTGTAATTCCAGTAATTACATTGTTCATCCTTGGCAGCCGACACCAGTTGGTGTCCAGCGCCATGGGATCACGATAAGCCACCTGGCAATGAGGCTTGGCACCACGCTGTGCCGCCGGGCAGCCAGCCAGGGCAGGGCAGGGAAGGGCTGCGGAGCAAGGTGTGAGGTACGGTAAGGACCCGCCCCGGGAGTTCCCGTCACTGGCGCGCAGGTGGCGGCCAGGAGGGCCCTGGTGTCCGGGGTTGGCTGCTGAGCCCACACAGCCGGGGATCCCCAGCCCGCTGAGGTCCTGGCAGGATCCTAGCAGCCACCCATCATTGTGGCATCCCCAGAACCCACCAGGCCCACTGGGTGCTGAGCTGGAGCTGCCGGCAGCGGGATGTTCTGGCCACACGCACAGTGGGGGTTTGGGACAGCAAGATGCCAGCAGGCTGGAGGGGACTCCCCACCCACCAGGTGCAGGAGGGGGCAGGGGAAGGAGAGGAGGCTGCCTGTCACCCCCAAGGACCTGGTGTCCCCCCCTGCCAGCACCACTGCAGCTTCCAGGCAGGCGGGCGCTGCCCCTGAGTCTTTCCTGCCATCGCCCACCCACCCAACCCAGCTGCGGCATCCCCGGGTGGTCCTCACTGGTGCTCGGGGCCAGCCAGGAGCAGGGACAGTTGGCACCCCAGGGACAGAGTGGGAGCCCTGCTGAGTCATCACTTCACTGTTCTCGTTTTTCCATGGTGCTGTTGTGCATTTGCTGGAAGCCAGCTCAGAGACATGACTAATCTGTTCTCAAAACAAGCACAAAGCAAGCGCGAGGTTTGTGCAAACCCACGGGGAGGAGGACGCGGAATCACGGTGCGGGGCTGGACTGGGAAGGCAAGATGCTGGAGCAGCCGGGAATGCCCATCCATGGAGCAGCCCTGCAGGCAGCACCCTCCTGTGTAGGGGCTGGGCACAGCAGAGGTGGGCAGGGGCACCGAGGACCCCCAACTTTCCCCCCATACGGCGGGGCTGGAGGCGCAGGCAGCGTGCTGGGACAGGCTGCAGCCAGCAGGGCGGGCAGGCACGGGCCATTAGCGCTCAGAACCCCCTGTGCCATGGCCAGAGCTGGCGCTCTCACACGGGTTGTTTTGCCCTATGGGGAAGCCACTGGAGGGGGAGGCCAGGGAGGAAGCAGAGGAGTTTGTTCTGGCCAGAATCGGGCATCCATTGATTTGCTGTTATTAAAACCAGAGCTGCTGTCGGGAACTCCACAGCCTGGCTGCCCCCGCTTGCTTCCTGGAAAAGGCTGTCCCGTGTGCCCTCACCAGCGGGAGACGGGGCCCCCAAAGCACCTGGCAACAGCAGTGGTCTCTGCTGGGTTTGGGTGACAGCCGGGGTAGGGAGCCAAGGGTTCTGTTTTGTCCTTGGTGCCCACCACTCTGCTGCCCAGCAGTTGGCTCCCAGTCGCCCACCGTGCCCCTGGACCTCCTCAGCACCCCCGGTGCTGCCTGCGGTGCTCAGGGCAGCCCTGTCACCCCACAGAGGGTGGCAGGACAGAGCAGTGGCACCCCGCTGAACCGAGGAGTGTTTACTGGAGAGGCAAAGTCATCGCTTCCAGTGGGGGATGAATCACCCCTGTCAGGAATTCTGCCCGGGGGCTTTTCTGTAAGAGCATGGAATTTCAACACTGGCCGCCCGTGCCCTCCCGGGTCCCCCCTTCTTGCACAACCTCTCGCCGGGGTTGCTGTTCCCAGCCCCGGCTTTGCAGCCGCAGCAAGCGCCGCGGGGCGCGGGCTCGGGGGTCCCGGCGCTGAGGGTCCCGGCGCACAGCGGGGACGGGCAGGGCCAGGCCGGGTTCGCAGCGTGGAGCCGCTGCCCGCCCGCAGAGCTGCGCGCCCCGGTGCCCCACAGAGCTGCCCTGTCGCGAGTGGGTCCCTTGGGGCCAAGGGCTCAGCACAGCACCGTCGCCAGGTTTGGAGCCTCCAGCTGCACTGGCACCCACGAGCGGCTGCAGACGGAGCGGGGAAGTGCAGGGTGTCAGCGGCATCGGGGGCTCTGACGGAGCATCTTCCCTCTGCTACCAACAGGCACATCCCACCCCGTTCAGGGCTGACGGTTCCCCCGGGTAACGAGCGTGGGGAATGCTGGCAGGGTGGAGGCACAGGCTGCAGATGGAGGGGCAGCTCCTGGCAGACCCCTGCCAGCTGCCACTGTCACCAACCTGGTGCTGTCCTGCTGTGGGGGGACACCACTGGCCTAGGGACTGCACCACTATGGGCCAGGCTACTAGAGAGAAGGCGAGAAGGGGGCCAGAGCTTTCCCAGCAGACTGTTGTGACCCCGAGGAGCCCAGAAGCCGTGCTGGGACTGGGGATTCTCTCAGTTTTCACACACAGCAGAAACCCTGTGATAACTGAGTGAGAGCAGAGGTGTTTCTGGATGAGGGGGAAGCACACTCAGAGCAGGAACTGAAATATCACCTTTGAGGCTTGTGGCTCCTCTCAGCCTGGCTCAGCACAGATGGGCTGTGCCGGCTCCCAAACAAACCCCAGCAACTTCAACCCCTGCTTTATTTGTTACGTTTTTTCGTTACAAACTGAAGAGTGTCATTTCAACAAAGCAGCCTATATTTCACGCTCCTTGTCTCAGGGTACAGACAACTGATTCCCAGACAGAAAGGATTTTGGTCTTTTTTGGTAGTACCTCCGTCACAGTGGCAGGGCTGGCATGCGGGCCCTTTGCAGTGAAGCTGTGGAAGCTGCTTTTATTTTTTGCTTTGCACTTTGTGCCATTCCTGGAAATAGCTGAAGTGGCCGCTCTGACCTGCCTGGTGGGAAGCAACCACAGCCCCCTTGTCCCACTCAGCCCCTGCCCCTCTCCACCGTGCCAGGATGTTCCACTCCCAGAGGGGCTCCCAGGACACACAAGCTGAAGTCCCATGCATCAAGATCGAGCAGCTCCATCCCAGCCCCACACATCAGCTCCAGGCTGATTTATAGAAATCCAGTGGCTGGGGCTGACGGTGCCTCCTGCCAAACCTCATTAACGGCTGGCCCGGGAGAAGGCAAACAGCTCATGCAGCAACAAGGAAATCCTTGTTTAAGCATTTCTGGCCATGCAAGGCCCTTCACCCCATACCCAGGGGAGAAGGAGGAAGAGGAGGAGGTGAGAAGGAGGTGCAGGCTACAAGCCCCAAGCTGGCACCACCCTGGCAGCCAGGAGAGCCAGGAAGGAGACACAAGGGGACATACCAGGGTCTGCACAGGGAGGGAGTCCCCAGGATGGGATGTGAGCCGGGGGAAAGCAGGAAGCTACATGGGCATGATGGGGGCAGAGGGCTCCCACTCTGCCGCAGGACCCTGCCTGCCCCTCAGTGCCCCCTGCTCCCACCAACACCAGGTTCCCCGCACAAAGTGCTGGCCATGGGTGCAGTGAGCTCCGGGCACGCCAGGCAGTGTGGGAGGCCGTGGGAGTCAGAACCAGTGTGCCTGTCCACAGCGGGCACAGGACACCAGCACGGCTGGCCTGTGGACCTGGCACCGGCAAGCTCCAGAGCAGTATCAGTGACCTGCATCTGCCTGCCCCACGTGTGGCTCAGGATCTATTTCATCATCTGGAGAAAAGCATTTACTGCCAATAAACGGGCTAATTAATTCTCCTCAAAGACCTCTCAATTATTCATCTCGGGCCACAGAGAAAACAATTAGAGCACTTACCTCAGCCCTGGCTCAGCCAGTGCAGCAGCTGGTGGCAGGCAAGGCACGGCGGGGACGGCCCAGTACAGCTCTCGGCACGGGCCCCCGGCCCTGGCCGTCCCCGGGTCTGCCCACCCGGCTAGAGCGACCCCGCGGAGCCCTGGAGCAGGACTGTGGAGCCCGCACAGCCACCAGCCCTCAGCCGTGACCGGCTCCAGCGCTCTCCCAGGGACCCCCAGAGCTCCCCCAGCACCAGGGCTCTCCCAGGGACCCCCGGCTGCTCCCTCCACCCAGCCCCACGGCAGCCCGCACTGCAGTACCCCGTGCAGAGGGGCTTCTTCCCCGACGGTTCCCCAGCTCCTTGGCCCTTGGGATGTTCCCTTTGCTCTGCACAACAGGACCAGCCCCTGTTCAGGTGCACCATGAGAAGGAAAACCCTCGGCATGGGGGACACGATGGGCTGGGGGGCCCTTCCCGGCACGGCCGGAGCCCCCGGGGGCTGCGGCCACAAAGGCGCTCCGGGGCCGTGTCTGTCCCGGTGCTCGGCNGGCCACCGCGCTCCGGCTCCGGCCCGCGCGGAGCTCCGGCGGAGACTCCCCGGAGCTGCCCGCGGCTCCCGCCCCGGACACGGCCCCGGCAGCCCCGGCAGCCCCGGGACTTTGTCCGTCGGGGGTCTGTCCCTGCCCGAAGCTCGGCCGGTGCCGTGCTCGAGCGGCAGCCGCCGTGTGCCGCAGCTCGGGACGTATCACCGGCACCGGGGCCCCGGGTGAGCGGCGGGGGGACCCGACCCGACCCCGCTGTGCCTGGAGCCGGCGCACCCGGGAAGCGCCCTGCCGCTCCTGGCAGCGGGAAATTGCTCGGCTCCGTGGCTCAGCCCCTCGGGGGCGACGAATGGCGTTTGTCCCGGCCCGGGTGGGAGCGGGGCCCTCCAGAGCTGGCAGCGCCAGTGCCACCCCTGGGGACGAGCCCTGGAGCCCAACGGGCAGCACGGACGGCGTGGCCGCAGGGCTAAGGCAGCCCGACAGGAAAACACCCCGAGCTCACGGTGAGCATGCTGTGGTCTCTGCCAGGTCCTGAGTCAGCCCTTGGCACTCAGCACGGGACCCCCAGGGCATTGCCTGGGCCACTGACAGTTCCACGGCCGCAGCCACCGGCTCTGCTCGCGGCTGGGAGCAGAGCCCACTGCCAGCCTGTCCCAGGACAGCCGTGTGTGCCAGGGCAGAGGGCTCAGCCACAGCACCGTGCTCCCCTCGTCCCGCAGCCCCTCCTGAGCCTCCTGCAGCCGGGATGTGCCAGGGCTCAGCCCTGGGGACGTGCAGACCAAGCGGCCGGGCCTGGCAGGGGGCTGCCGGTGGGGCTGGTGGCAGGGGGGGCCCAGCTCCGGGAATCGGCCCCAGTGGTTGCCAGGCCTGTGGTAGGGAGGGGGGAAACCCGATCCTCCGCGGTGGGATCTGGGCTCCACTCCCGGCTCCCCAGCCAGGCCTCAGCTGCTAATTTTAGCCCTGGGGAGGCACGACTGGAGCAGGAGCTGAGCCCGGCAGGGCAGGGGCTTAGCCCACCACAGGAGCTGCTGTGGGCAGGTGGTGACTGCAGTCCTGTGGTGCAGTGGGGTCATGGACGAGCCCCCTGCTAGTCCCCAGCTGCCAGCCAAGCCCCTGGCCGGGCGCTGGCACTGCCCACCCTCTGCCCAGTTCCCGTGGCCGGAGTTCAGCCACTCCACGTATGGGCACAAGCAATTCCACGGGTCCAGTGCTGACCCCACCAAGCCCCACTGTGGCCCTGCTGGGCCCCATGCAGATGGGGGAGCTCTGTGGGTGCTGGGAGCAAGGGAGGACCCCTGGGGCAGGTCCCAGCCTGAAGTGCCAGGGAAAGGCACAGGGCTGAAAGATAAGGGGCTCTGTGGAAGACAC
>VXAC01007221.1:367259-589466 GCA_013399225.1 Rhipidura dahli | reverse complement strand
CCTCCCAAGGTGTTCTGTCAACCGGGCTCCTAATGTCTGCCTCCAAAAGTTCAAGATAGCAGTTCTGCTGATCCCTCTTTCTTACTCTCTGAGAATCAAAACTTACCATATCATGATCCCTGTGCCCAAGACAGCCTCCAGCCATCATATCACCCACAAGTCCTTCTCTGTTCACAAGCAACAGGTCCAGTGATATATCTTCCCTAGTTGGCTGACTAGGGAAGTGAAATCTAGGGATAATAAAGTCAATGGATATTTTCAGATAACAAACAGCTCTTAAGTCCTCCACAAATCAAAGTAAATATCTTTGAATACTTGAATTCCTACTCTCAACATCATCATCATCATAATTTGCTTAGCACAAGAAGTGTCAGGCACAAGTGGTGCTGCAAAGCCAGGATGAAAAAAGGAATGTAAAATCTTTGCTTTTTTTTTTTTTTTAAGATAAAGACAGCTGGGAAAATCTGTCCCCCAGCAGCCTCACGGCTGCTCCACTTCCCACTTCCAGATAATAGGCTTGTAGCTAAGAAAAGCTAGAGCACAGCAGTTCTCCACCCCTGTTCCTGTAGCTTTCTGTCACGAGCCCAAGAGCCAGGGAAACCCATCATCCCAAGAAGAGTTTCCCGTTGCCAGCAGAGTATGACACAGCTCATGCTTGCCACAGTAACAACCCTTTTACATCCCTAGGAGAGTGTGACAGCACTGAAATACAGAAGAGCCATTAACTCACAGAACACATACCAATACTTTCTTCAGGGAGCCAGCTGGATTAAAGGCCTCTGCTGTTAGGGAACCTCATGGAGATCCTTCTTCATGAAACACTTCAGGCAGCTACTGTGCATGTTAGGGTTAGTGGCGTGTTTAAAATAAAAATGACCCTCATGTTCTGAAAAAGAACCAAAGAACACTGAACTGATCAGGAGTGGGACTATCCACAGACAGTAATAATGGCAGTCCCAGGTTTGAGAGCAGGACTGTAAGAGCACAGCTGAGATCTAGAGAAGTGGTAGGTTAATTTTTAGGTGTACATGGGTTGGGGATGTGAAATGTAGCTTTACTCAGACAAGATTTCCCCAGTAGCAAGATCTTCATCTTTTGAGCAACTTACTTTCCTACACCTGGCCCTGTTCTCAGCTGTTCCTGCCTGCTTCCTGCCTGTCAAACCCTTCCCTTGTAACAGGCTGCAAAGCTCAGAAGTCACCCAATGGCCACTTATAAATGCTGTAGGTACTCAAGCTGTGTCCTTGTCTCTTTGATTCTTTAAACAAGGCTAGGAGGAAGACAGTCTCTGTTCTTCAGGAGGAGATTGTCAGTGACCTCGTGTGACCAAAAAAACCACCAGCACTATGTCTCTTAATTGCTGTGTTTCTGATATAGAGCTGAGAAAACCCCATTTTCTTCAGCACAGTGTGGAAGAATCTGTCACAGTCCATGTTTTCAGACATTGACTTGTGGGTAACTCTGCTTGGATACTGTGCTATGAATTGTGGGGTTTCTTTCACTCCTGTTACAGTCAAAGTGATCCTGTAAACACTGAAAATTATCTCCTCTGAGAGTACCTTTCAACTCATCCAGTTTTTTGAATAAGTGACCACTGCACAGGTCTGTAGGCACACGGAAGAGAGTTGTGGGGGCACAGCTACAACCCTGAGAGGAAGCAGTGGGAATTGCCACCATCCCTGATCCACACATGACTTCTGATGATATCTACAGTAAGAAGGGTAGACCAGGAACTTGTTTCTTGGTTGGAGAATGCTCCAGGGAAGAGGACTGGCATGACTTTACCCACGCAGGAACAATTTTAGTGCAAGTGCCACATTTCCAAGCACAGACTGAGGTCAATAAATGTATCATACAATTATGTCCACTGATACTTTGAACATAAGATGCAGTTCAAATAGTTGGTGAGTCAGTGTCAGACTCTTGCTTATAACCAAAACCAGCAGCACTGGTAAAGCCACTATAACAATTTGCAACCATTTCCTAAAAGGAGAGAGCCACAGAGCAGCAGACACATGGGCAGATCTACTGTGCTTCTCCACAATAAGCAGAGTACACTGATGCAAAATCCAGCAGTCCTCCTAAGTTGGGATATTTTTCAGAATCCCTTCCCCCATTTTGAAACCCAGCATTTGCTTGGAAACACACAAAGCATTTTAATATATTTTTCTGTGAATGAAGAGCGATGAGATAGGGGGAAAAAAAGAAAAGCAGGTGGAAATCACACAAATGAGGTAGTTGTGAAACAAACTACTCACCTGGGAAATACACTGAATACTTTCTTTAGCCTCTCAGCCAAGTCTCTGCAGGAGAATGTTTTGAGCTGGTGCAGTTAGCTAGGTATTCACAGATAGGACAATTAGGGAGATAAGGTGCCAAGCTGAGAGTCAGAAGATTTTGTTGTAAACTGTAAATAACCTCTTACATAGCAGTAGGCGAGTCACCTCACTGCAGGGTAGTTTTACCCATCTGTAAAACAGAGATGATAATATTGACTTCTCTTCATGGAACAGAACCTAAAGAACAAAAAATGCTGTACAAGCCTAATTCAGATTCTGATAGCAGGGATGGAAAGACTCATGTGATTTTGGTAGGCCAGAATCAACCCTTGGAAGTGTTAAGCACTTAGAAATAGCTGTCATTAGTATAACTAGACTCAGAGTCACCAGACAGTAACGCTTGCATAGTTTTTCTTTATCTGGAGTTCTCTCAAACACAAGGTCAGTCTTGGAAAAAACAAACACGCCATTGGAAACTTGAGAAATCAACGCAAAATAATGTAATTTCATTCCATCTTTAGACCTTATTCCTAAAATTGTTCAGCATGTGAATCTGGAATCTACTAGTTAAAACAATAGGAGCTTCTAACTGTGAACGGATGGCATCAGTGATGTTTTCTTTATTCCCATAACAGACGAATCACATACCTCCAGGGCATTAGGTGCTGTAGCCAGTGGTTTGGAACACAACTATTCTACTTAGCACTTACTTATATACACCAGCAATAGATGCAGTGTTCTGTGCTGGCAATTTCTCTGCCTCCTAAATATTCACCCAAATTGTCATTGTGGATTAGCACTGGTATCCAGAATATGATCCCTAAGGCAGGACTCTAATGTTCAAGGGACAGTTCAGTAATTTGCCCACATCTCCAGCTACTCTGTTCTCTTCCTCTTGAATAGAAATAAAATAAAATAAGGTTGTGGATTTTTAACAAGCATAGAGGAAAAATCATCAGTGCTAAGGGACCCTGAAGGGGCTGTAAGAGCTAGTTCCAGCTCAAGTTACTAAAGATTTATGATGCAATTTAAGAAATTAATTCAAAGAAGGTCAATTTTGTTGCCATTGAAGCACAACAGAGCCTGCAAGCTGCTTCCAAAAGAATCAGTGGCTGTTACCAATGAGCAGCCTGACCCACAACCACTCTGCTCAGAGACATTTTGAGCTCCTGAAATGGACCAATTCACCCTTCATCACCAACAATTTCATTTGCAAACCTGGGCTCAGGAGCAGCAGCGGGTGTCTCAGAGATTTCAATGCAGAGCTCTGCTGACTCAGCTGCCTCCCTCATTTCAGGATTAGAGCCATCAGCTTGTAGCAGTAGAGGCTTATGAAGCAGCCCAGTTCTTTGCTCATCCCCAGGAGGACTGCAGCTCTCCCCAAACACAGTTAAGTGATTTTTAAATACACTGCTCAGTACCTACAGTGTCACAGTTTCTATGGCAGCCGTGCCAGGTTTTTACGCAGAGTGGTATTAAATAGCAGAGATTATTATGAACAGAGAGAAATTGCGACTCAGTGGAACCTTAAAACTTTAGAATCCTGTTGAAATAAGTGTCCACAAGTATTGAAATGCCCCTATAGCTTTTCCCACCTGTTTAAATGTGTTGAGAGACATAATTATTTCATTGCTCACAGAACAAAGCAAAACATTACTACCGACCTCTCGGGGGAAATAATTGATTCTGCATAGAGAAAAATGGAGGCAGAAGTGAGATGTGCACCAAAGATAGTTTATGTTGTGACAAACCAGTGACATCTAAACAGAGGAAATAAAAGGCCTAGAATGCAATGACTGGTGCATGATAGATGCATAGTGTGTGTCATACACATCTGTGTCTGTGTCTGTGTGTGTGTGTGGGTGTGTGTGTGTGTGCAAAGTAACAAATATAACTTGAAAACACTTTTGCCATCTACTCATCTGTTGTCCATCAGAGGATCAAAATCATACCTCCAAACCCTACCTAACTGTCTTTCTTTTTTTCTTTGAGGCTTGTATTATCAGTTGGCTTCAAAATATTTGCAAAATAAATAATAAGATTAGAGCATTTAGAACAAGCCAGAACATGAATGTAGAAGAGGCACTGAAATTAAGTCTATCCGTTGAGTTTCTTTCCTTAAGGACTTGCAGGATCACCCATTGCCTTACAGTGTCTAGGTAATAAGCATTGTGCAACCGAGGTGTAGGATGCTGCCAGTACCACTCAGTTAACATATCCCAGCATTTGTGGAGCTTCAGAAAGCACATTTCAACTGGTTTTCCTTCCCTTCAACCAAAATACTCATATCGAGCTGTGCCCTATTTCGAGTATATTCTCAATACACTAATTTGCACTTTAAAACCCTAAAACAAATCCTACACTAAATAGCACTTCAAATTGTTTTATAAGTGTAAAACCAGTCACACAGAGAAAACATATGATTCTCAGTCTATCCTCATGGGAATGTGTGGAGCAAAATGGGTAAATCTGACAACCTATTTTCATTATTTACAGCCAAGAGTAAATTTTACTCTATCTAGTTTCCAAATTCATGGCCTGCTGTAGTGTTTTGTGTATGTAGTGTCCTGTGCTGGCATTGCAAATACTGTATATGCTTCAGAGGAGAACATCAGAAAATGGATTGGGTATTTTTTAAATCCACGTTCTGCTGTCGTATTTCCATACGTAACGTACTCTGTGTGTCTAAAATGTGCACAGCCATTCTGCATGACTGATACCGGAAATGCTATAAAACCATCTGGGTAAATTTTGGGGAGGGGAAGAGCAGGAATTTCCCCCTCAGTAATACCGCACGCAGGTGTAAACCAGCACGAACAGAATATACTCAAATACTAAAACACAACTCTCAGTCCACTGCCTCTCCAGAGCTCTGAGCGACAGTAGGCTCCATGACAAACAGGTCATCCATGCACCATCTGATGTCATGCAAAACATACTCTGATTTTCTAACCGCAGTCTTCTGCTCGCAGGACTAGGAACCACTGCACGCCCCTTTCTGAAAGGGCCCCTCAGTGCGGACGTACAGGTGGCTGCTGTCACACCTAACACCTTCTGTTTCTCCTCCCACTTAACAGACTTTATTTTATTTTGGTGCAGTGCACACGAACGCAGTGTCTAGGACAGATGTGCTACCTTGTAGAGTGTCTCTGTAGAAGTCTTTAGCTGTGAACCCTTAATTTGCAGCTGGAACTCTAATAAACAGTGCATAGTGTTTCAATAGCCTTCTGCTTATATGTTTGAAGATTCGAAACTGAATGGTGAGGTGGCCAAGGCGGCGCTGGCAAACGAAGACTGTCCCCACATAGACCAGGCTATTACGCCTGATGAGGGCCTGCCCTTTACCCGCTCTGGCACTCGGGAGAGATATGGACCCTGCTTCCTCTTATCAACCGGGGAATATCCCTGCCCGCCTGATGGAGGAATAAGAAAGGGTATGTAGCTGGGGCCCTGGAACCACGTAGTTAGCAACCGGTTTAAATAACTAAGAGAAAGTCAGCTTAGCTGTAGCACGCGATAGAGCGCTTGCTGTAGAGATGCACGTTTGGGCTGGAAACCACCACCTGATGTCTGCATTTGGAGTTTCTAACCTATTTCTT
This sequence comes from Rhipidura dahli, assembly GCA_013399225.1. Taxonomy (NCBI): domain Eukaryota; kingdom Metazoa; phylum Chordata; class Aves; order Passeriformes; family Rhipiduridae; genus Rhipidura; species Rhipidura dahli. Next base: position 583,588 of record VXAC01007221.1, on the reverse strand, counting down.
TCAGAAAGAAAAGCCTGAGGAGCTGTAACTACCCCATGCAGCTATGCTAGGCAGTTGAGTCTTCCACCCCAGCTGGTGCAGGAAGCTTTAGTGGAGAATGCTCTACTATGTACTTAAATTAGCCCATCCCGTAAGGAGATACCAATTAACGTATCATAGCAATGAAGGTTTGCCACTTGGAAAGCTCACAGAGCTTACCAGACTCTGAGGAGCACAGACTTGGAGGTGGCAGACAGAAGAGATAAAACATAAAAGCAAAGCATCCTAAAGAAATATGAAACGATTATTCAGTGACCTTAACAGAGCACTAAAACAAAATATTTGGATATTCATAGCTGGTTAGTTCAACAGAGAAAGAAAAGCATGAACATCTGTTGGCACAGGTGTCTTAAAATTGAAAAATAATCCATCTAAAATCCTTTCATAAATAAATCATTATTAGTTAGTTTCTCAGACTTCTGACAGGTACGAATCTCTCAGAGGTAACTGCATTTTTGTTTGCGAATGGTCAGAATAATCTATTTAGCAACAGAAGTAAAATCACATTAAAAAAGCCTTCCCTTCTTAAAACAGACTGTTTAAATAATTTAATGTGAGGAAACCACACATCCCCAAAACTAGAGTTACATCTATATGCATCAGTTGATAAGGAATGGGAAAATTGGAAAAGAACTCACTCTCTTCAAATCAGTGTTTACCACTGGTGTACTGTATATAGTATAAGATAGAGTCAATATTTTAAAACTGCAAAGATTGTATGATGTAACCATACACTGAGTATGGAGTATAGAATTCCCATGTGCCATTGTATGATGGGCAATAGCTACAGTAAATGCCAGTTATAGATAGTGTATGTATTTATAAGTCTAAAGGTTATCATCAACAAAGATATAGTAGGACCACAAGACTTTCATATGAAAGTATATCCTCTAAAATTTACCTTTGTAGCAAAGCATTTTACTTGATTCTGTATTGGATAAGCATTGGCCGTGTTCATTCAGCCTGGGCAAGTTCAGGTGGTTCCAGTGGATCAGGGGAACACTCCAAATGGCACATCCTTTGGGATGGGGAATGTATGGTTTTCACGATGCACTGCAACCGCCTCTCGTTCCTGAATGAAACAGAGGCTGGTTGGCTAAAGAGTAATATACGTCAGCATATTGTTGGCCTGTTTGAAACACGTTGAGAGCATCTTAATCGTTGTTCCAACAGAATTTCATCCATAGTTTGTGCAACTCTCTGTACACTTGCTGAGCTGTTTACGTGCATGCCGGGAAAAGAAGGGGGGGAGGGAGGGCGGGAAACTGAATGCATGCAATTTTGTTTTCGTTCTTTTTCTTTTTTACTTTTAATGCTGAGAACAAAGGAGTAGTATCTCTATAGCAACACATTAAATTCTATGGATTTTGCTGCCTTTTCCCCCTCCTGCCCCACAAGGACACCACAAACCTTAATTTTGCCTGAGGTCACAATGCATGAAGTGGAAGGGAGCAGTATGTGTGAGTGTATGATGGAGACATAGAAAATCCCTCCCACTGACTCTTTTTTTTTTTAGGGTACAACCATGTTGCTGCCTGTAGGATCAATTACATAGCCTGACCATCTTGAGAAATGATGATTTTTTTTTTTTTTAAATGCATCTATTTTAAACTTTCTCTGTATTTCAACGGCCTTCTGACTCATGTTGCAAGCGATACTACTCTCGGCATGTCCATGCATGCAGATGCTATTGAACTGGCTACAATGTTGACCTCATTCTTAGTCCATTCTGTCATTGATCCAATGCTGTACTTTGCATTTTTCTTTTAAATGAAGGTTACGAAATGTCACGGAGCCTTAACAGCATAGCTGGCATAAGTGGAAAAGCGATAGGATTATCCTCAGTGTCTGCGCCCTACAGCTCTCCTAGCCCAGTGAGACGTTCTTGGTCTCCCATCCCATCTATTTTGTAGCATGGATCAGTAGCAGAGAATGGTCTAAAAAGCTTTACTTTCAATTAGCCTATGCGATGTTGCATATAGTCCAGGTGACTAAGTCTGAAGATGCAATGTCTCACAGTAGCACCCGCTGGAAACGGTGTTACTTCTGATGCTTAGGTGACAGCACTCCTAAACAGCACTCAGACGGCAATAGGCAGGCATTGGCGTAGTACTGGTGGGCCATACGTGCTGCATGGTATCAGTACCTAGGATGAAGGGTAGATGCACCAGATGGCTTCCTTCCTGGTGCATCCTGCTAGCATATGCTTTTTGTGGCTAATGGTGGATCTACTGGCTCTGTATGGAATGGGTTAGGCGTTTAGTCGATGCTGAAACATGCCAACGATGGAAGATTTTGCTTTTCTCAGGATATTTTTGAGCCATAGGAACCCTGCAGGAGTTTGAGCAAACAAGCACAGTAGGATGAAACTTTGCATGGGCACCTATTTTAAGCTGAAAGCAATACTCAGACACACTGTAGAGAGGTCTCAGTCTGGCTGACTGCATGGGAAAAAAAAATCCTGTTGAAGAAGAATATGGCTGCCTCTGCATGTAGCTATCTCACCTTTTCCTCCTTCCTTTAACACTAAGATGCCGAGCTTGATGTGAAAAGCGCAGGAAAGAAGCTCAAGTACTGATTGTATTCTTTACATGCAGATCTTTGCAAAGAAAGTCCAGTCATTGCTAAATATATGCCAACAGAGGCAGTCAGAGTGACCTGACAAGGCAAGATGGAGATGAACATTGATGGCTAATAAACATCTCTGTGGAACTGTGCAGGCATAGAAGACCTTCTCATTTGGACAAAGTTAACTCGCTCCATGCAGGTTTTATGGATGATTCTTCGTGGTTCTGGAGTTGTACTAGAGATGCAGGCTTTTTCTACGGCCAAAATGTAACAAAACTGTAGAAGATCTTTTTTTTTTTTTAATCTATTTTTTTGTTCCATAGCATGACTTGCATGAAGACAAAAATGAAAATGGAAAAAAAAAAACAAAACAAAAAACCAACAAAACAACACACACACAAGAAACACTGCAAATGTATGATTAAGGAGAAAAAAGAAAAGAAAAAGCAAAGTTATATATTTTCTTTCAAAGCTCTTTACTTTTACATACATTGTTGTAGCCAAAATGTAAAACATTATAAAACTGTACATTTCTTTGCTATGGATCGCTTCTTTTTGTATACAAGATAAAGAGTAATGGTTTTAAAAAGTGCAATCAGGCAGTCATCGGTCATATTGACCATGCCTTCACAGTTCATCACACCGACATGGAAATCAAGAACTTTTAATCCAACTAGAAGTGTATAAAAATAAGAAAAACTTTTTCCTGTCTGTTTTTGTTGGCATGCTTGTGACACATGGGACCTTCCTTCGGACCTGACAGTAACAGCTGGTTCATTTTCCAGCTCTGGTTATGTTGTATTTTATTGATGTATAGATCCAACGTAAAGACCCTTCATAAATTGTTCATATTAAGTAATCAGTATGAATTTTAAACAAAAGAGGTGTTATTTTAAAACTGGGACTTATAGTACAAAATCAGGAAAATACTCAAGTATAAATGGTCTCAAAGTTTAAGAAACAAGACAACAGCATTGTATGCAATTTAGTACTGAGTAAAATGCATGCACAATGTTATGCAAAACAATTCTAGCATGAAAATAAATTTTGTATCATGGTTTCAGTGCCTGCTGTATAGTGTAAAGGGGAATCCTTTTCTGAAGCAATCAGGGGTTTCCAGAGACTTGCTTCTAAAATCTTGAATAAATACAGTGTTCTCAACAGAAATGTAGGAGAAAAGCTTGGTATTGCTTTGGTTCTACAATGCTAATTTTGGTTAGTAGATAATAAATGAAGCCTGCAAACACTTGATACAACCAATGTCTAAAGAATTCACACCATTAGTAATTTTACAAGGGAAGATTGAAAACCCCTATAATGATCTAGGTATCTTCCTTTTCCCTCCCCAACAATAATAAATGTTTGTCTTTTTAGCTGATTAAATGAATTCAGTTTTTCTTACTTCTTTGGGCCCCGTCCTTCACTTGTTCTTCACTGAGCCACACCAGTCCACCTGATACGAAACTGAAAGAAATCCAGGTGTCCGAGTCGCACTTGATTTGCCACACAAAACATGCACCAGTAAGAACTGAGGAACACAATGGGATTAAGTTTCATTTTAGATGCTAAAAATGACAGCTATGGACTATGTGCCAACAGCATTATAGTTCCCTTAGAATTTTTGGTAAAGTACTTCTTTAAAGGAAGGATACACACCCTTATCCTCAAGTGAGGAACTTCAAAAGAGCTGGCAATCTTCTAGGCAAGCTACAGCATCTGCAACTGCTGATGGGAATGGAAATATAAAGGAACAGTATCCCTACATTCTGGAGGAAATAGAGATTAAACCCAAAAAACCCCAGAAGATACACTCATGGTTCTGGTAAGTGCTAAATTATAAACAAAAAACTCCAACTACAGCTGGACCTTGTTGTCACAAAACTCTACCCCAAAAGAAAAACAAGGAAGACCTCAAGTTGTGTTTTAGGAATAGAAGAAAGGCTGATAATCTCAATTTGTACATAATTAGAAAAGGCCTTTGTAGTCCTTGATACTGCATTATGTACTTGATTTCTGCTTTAGTTTCTCCCAAGAACTCTTTTTCTCACACTGTTTCTATGCCGTCATTCTCAGAAGATAAATTTCTTACCTCCAGAGGTAAAATCCAGATTCATCCAGGATTTGCTTAATGAACAACTTTTCCTCTTATAATGTATTAAGAATCCAGAAATAGATTTATCTGCCCCAATTTTTATTTAACACTGACTCAAGGGCCCAGTGTTAATTCTCCATTACCATAAGGAATACCAACAATTCAGCCCTGTAAATCCCATGTAGGTCTTCACCTTCCACTGCACTTTGCATATATCTGAGCCTTAGAGAACAGGCTGGGTACAACTGTCATTCTGTCCTACTTTTTTAGCTCCCCCACTCCCATTTTCATTTAGGCTCTCCTCTCTGCTCATTCTGATTTGAGGTAACCATGTCTTCTGGATGACTTTATAAACCCTTCAGAAACAGAACTGTGCTTCCCATCCACTGCCCTTCAGGAGATGCTCTAAAGCTTAAGATCTGTTTGTGCAGAGTTCCCCTTGCACAACAGTGACAGCTCTGACAACACAGGGAGAGAGGGAAGCAAGAGAAGTGGAAAATCTCAGAATCCGTTGCATTGAATCCTAAGAGAAATTTACCACATCATCCCAGTTGCCTTGCAGTTAAGGAGCTTTTGCTCGGGTATTATGATTAAAATATTAATTCCTTCAAGCCTGCCCCCTCTCCCTACAGGAGGTACATATCTTTATTAAAGCATTAGAGCTATATATGTGGGTAGATTCTCACTTCAGGCTTTCAGTAATGCCACCAGCTACTTCTGAGTTCCCACCACTGCAATAAGAGCAGAAGCTGGTTTTGCAGTTCAGTTACACTCTGCCTGTTCCCTGCTGGAAATGAACATCAGTGTTTCCTCCCCTGTAAACTCAGCTTTCGGCAGTCATTTCCCAGCTCTAAGAACCAGTGCTGGCCCTTCATCTGAACCCACTGGCAATTAGTGGCTTATTACTTGCTAACATTTAAAGCACAGCTCAACCACACCCTCTACACATATAGACTGCATGAAGGAACTGCTCATTTTTTCTGGACCAACCTGATATGTCTCCACAATTGCAATTTCAGGTAGAAGAAATTTCTGAGGAGAGGTTTCTGCTTTCTCATTCCAACCAAAAAAAAAAAAAAAATAATCTAGCTAAAACCGCTGGGATAACAGTCAAGCACAGCAGTCATTAATCTGGATAAAGTGATTTTTCATGTAAATTGCCTCCTCTCTCCTTAAAGTTTCAGGGCCAAGAAGAAAATACATCACTGAAACAAATGGCTGCTAGGACAAATGAGCAGACTGAAATACCAAAGAGAGCAAGCAGGGCTAAGGCAAGAGCATTCAAAAAGGAACTGAGCACAGAGCTGCTTACAAAAAAGATATCCTGAAGATATTACCCTGCCAGGTTGCATATCTCTTTCATAGTTTCAAAACAAGGCAGCCTACTTCTCTGCTTTCCATATATATCCTGGAAGGAACTTTGCCTCTGAGCTCACACACAAACTACCTTCACTTCATGAAAACATGCTTAAATTATGCAGGTTATTTTTAAGTCACTCACTTACTTGAATTTGGGCATAAAATACCTGCCTGTTCAGGAGTCCCAAAGCCTCTGCATTCATCTAGGACTATAAATGCCCCATTTTTCTCTTAGGGAAATACAATTTTTTTTTGCAATCAGGAACAATATTTGAATTCAAATTGAACTGAAAGTTAGAAAATGGATCCAGATCTGCATCTCTTGACTTTCTTTACCTGACAAAGCAAATGCTCTAACAAGATAACTTTCCTGTCTCAGCCTGGCAAAGTCAGGTTTTCAACTCTCATCATTCACTTGAACATTAAAAAAACTTCATGTAAGGGCATAGGTCCAAACATCTCCAGCTACCAAATATTAAGAACACATGCTCCAAGGCTTCCATTGTTTTTCCTGCTGCCCACATTAGAGATTCCTTGGGCAGCGAAAGGCAGAATGTTGCAGTTGTGTTTGCTCAGCTGTCACTCTGAGGTACCTGCACTGCCTCTGGACTCAAAGGGTTAGCAGGGATGACACAGCCTGTGCAGAGGCTGCTGACTGTGAGTCACACCAGCACAACAGCACACAAGGCTTGAGCCCAGGGAAAGCGGCTCAGTAGGAGCCACGCTTTGCTGGGGTGGTGTCATTGCAAGTGGGTGACTGGAGAGAAGGCAGAAGGAGCTCAGGAGGTGGGAAATGAGAAGGACACAAGATGAGTTTGGAAAATGGGTTATGCAAGCAGGAGCAATGGAAACAGGAATCAGCAGTGAGTGGGAAAGAAGAGCAAGGAGAGAGGGAAAGAGTAGCAGTGAGACTTCCCCAAAATAATCATCAAGAACCACTAGCCTAGCAGGTAGAGCCTTGGCCTGGGACATAGGAAATGGGAATTTTATTCTTGTCTCCCCTGTGGACATGCTGGGTTACCTGAGTTGGGGCAATTCAGTGTTTTGTGCCTCAGCTTGTTTCTGTGACATTATCCTCTTTTTAAAGTGTTCTGATGTCAAAAGAGGAAAAGCCATATTTAAGAAGGAGTAGTTATTCTAATCTATCTACTCAGAATTAAGGCACCAGAGGAGAGAAGCATCTCTTCGTTATTTAAAAGATGCCATATTTCCTTGTCTGCAGAAGAACGCAATGCTCCTGTAGGAATCCCTTTTCTTTTGTACTTTAAAGCAGAGGATTATTATGGAAAATGATTAAGCACCCACACAGTTAAAATGACAGAGCATTTCATTACTGATTGGCAACTCCTCTGCTGCCCTAATTTAGCTACCACATGTCTTCATGCATTCAAATCAGTAAAAAGAAAACAAAGGCTAAACTCGCTTGACATTTGCAGCCAAAAACTAAAGTCATGTCAGAACATTAAAAATCTCCCAATTCTTGGCCTCACTTCTAAATACAAAAGAAAACCAAAACAAAACTGCAGTCTGCTAGCAAAGTGTTCACATAAACTTAAAAGAACTATGATGGCCATGGAGTACCGGAACAATATTGAATCAAAATTCTGAAACTCCACTTACAAAGTCTCAATTCCAAGACCTGAAGACAGAACTCCCCTCCCAAAGACCGCATAGTATGGGGATTATCAGGTGGTCTACAGGCAAAGCAGCCTGGAAACAGATGAGGAAGTTGGAAATGAACTGAGGGAGAAGCTAGCCAACACAGGAATTGGATTTATGCTCCACCCCGTACCAACCTGCAAAGACTCATCTGGAAATGAGACAAAGTCGGACATGTCACAAAATCAAAATGCCAGAGAAAATTTTGCAAAATAAATGTCATCCCTGAATCTTCTCACCCCTCAGCCAGCTTTTATTCAGGAATGACTACTTTGTTGCTCTTGTTTCCAATCAAGCTGAAGAATGTGTTCTCCCAATACTCTAAATTTATGCTTCCTCACTCTCCCACAAGGAAACACGTGGTTCATCCAGGCCATGATTCAAATATAGAGACTATTTTCACTGCTGAATATTTTCAGTCACATACTCTATTTCGATGTTTTACAGAGGCACTGATGAGTAAAAACTGCTGCTGCATTAAAAACAGATGAATGCTGAGACAACTGATTGATGAACCTGAATGAAATGCACAAATAGCTCAAGAATGTGCCTGACTTCAGTCCTTAACATCTACATGGGTTACAAAATAACAATGGCTTTACACATGCAGTTTCTCCAAATTAACTTCAAAGGCACATATGATACAGACCTACATCTTCAGTTATAATCAGTTATATTTCCATAAAACCAAAGCATTTAAATTCAAGGTTATTATTCTTTCTAGCATGGAGCAAAACATGCAAGATTAGCATTTACTGGGAAATAAGAACAGCACAAAAGCTAAAGGAAAAGAACAAAGCATGTACTACCTCTTCTTTGCACAAGTATCAAGATACTGATATGTAAAAAGTTAAAGCAGCCAATTATTTTTGTGTCAGCTGGACTTGTCAGCAAATTCCGTGTAAGCACCACTTTTCCACTGTGCACATTTTGAACCACAATCAAAACCACACAAGTGATTCTCTACCCCAGGCTGTATCCATTCCAGGCCTTTGGAATTTTCAGCCAGTAGGAAATGGCATAAGCAGGACTCAAATAAAAAATTCTGGAGTCCTTTTCAAGAAAATATCGAGCTAGAAGAAAAAGCACAAGACTTACCACCATAAAAATATCAAAATTGCTCAGAGTGACCAAGAGTTGTCATCATCTTGATTTCTAACACAGGGGAAAAGGAATTGCAAGTCCCAAAATTACTTAAGTCTTGTTCAAATCAGATACAGAGTTCATGGAATCAAATGGAAAAAAATAGTAAGTATTTGGTTAAATGCTGGACTAGACCAGAGGCCCGATCAAAATATTTCTGAGTCTTCAAGGTGAGGACAGATATTGCTGTTTCAGCTGGAGAGAGAACTGGAAATGTCAAGATGTGCCATGAATGAGAAAAAACCCAAACAATGCAGGTCAACAATTCACATTATTATAAATAAACAGTGCAAGAGGGGGAACAATAACACCACGAAATAGAGCAGTTTGTCTCTCATCTCACTCCCACCACACCGGCAGGCTGGAATGCTGTTATGCCATGAGATTATTCTGTCCTCAGGAGCTGTATCTTGGCTGTCTGCCCCCTCCTTTTCCCTATGTTTTAGCTGACTGTATCAGGTTCTCTATTGCCATTCCTTTAAGTATTTTTCCATGGTCACCATTTTCTTGTACATTCAACTGCTCTCCTTCATCAGTTTTTCATCCACATCTCTAAATCTCGCAACTCAAAACACGCCATAAAAAACACAATCAATTCACCTTCTCCCTCCTGTTCTCCCCAAAATTTCTCTGTGCTCAAAACATGTAGCTGAGCAAAAGCCCCTGCCACACACTTAGGAATGACCTTTGTGGTGATTGTGGATGGCAAGACTAGTTAGACACTGAAAGGACTGCCAAGATGCAGACAGAGAAGTCAGTGTCGTGTAAGAAGTGGTGACTGGGCAAACCATCCTTCATCTTTCAAGTGAACACACATCAAGTACAGGGCCTGGCACGCTGAGCACAAAAGCATCAGGTCACTCAGAATGCCACACCAAGTCAAATAACATCAGTGACCAGCAAGTGGCCCACAGAAATCCCCCAGGAGACACAAACTTCTGACACAACACTGTCCTACCAACATTCTTTAAAATGGAACAGGAGTGTCTCATGGAGGGGCACGCAGAGGTTGCATGAGTAACAACTGTAGATCTCTTAGGTCTTCAAATAACAGAAAGGCACACAATAGCTTTTTTCTCCTCCTCCCCCTCCACCCAAGGCCCTGAAAATTCTCTGGACTTAAGGGCAACAGTTCACAACTTGTTCTCTCTCATGAATGTCAGCTCATTGGCAGGTTTGCTTAACTTCAGAAAATGGGAGGGGAGAACAGCTGCACAGACATTTGCTTAACTTGTTCCTATGTCTTTTTGTAAATACATATATATATATATTACAAACTTTGTCAGTTTATTTCTACCTGAAGCTGAATGCAGAATGCTTATGTAACAGGGCTCCTGCTTTGTTTGTCACAGAAGACCTGTTAAAGAACTCTTTGAACCACAGCACTGGGTCTGGATTTGGCTTTGCAGAGATTGACCTTCTCCATCAGGATAGCAACAGGCAACAGTCATAAGCTCTAAACACTAGCATGGAAAAGTGTTTTCTTCACTTTTCACTGTGTGCTTCCTTCCACACAGAGAAAGCCACAGCTGATTTTGTACAGTGCTTTATTCTGCAAACAAAGACACTGACACACAAAACAGGGCATTCTCTTCTGAAAGAATGAGCAGCCACTTGGTGATGACATTCAGCCACATACCTTCTACAATGAATTCTATTCACCCTCTGCACTACAGCAGCACCTAGAAGCTCTGACTGACGACAAACCACTGCGTCAAGACAAGTCATTACTTCCCAAAGTTTTCAAGATATATAGGAACAACGAAGAAGAGAAAAATGCAGTGCTTGCCTTTCAAAGATGAAGATCAGATGCAGATAGGAAACATTAGATCAGGACCAGGAACAAACTGACATACTCCTTTCTTTCCTCACCTTATCACCCCAAATTGTTCTTTGTGTTCCAAAAGTGTGTTTCCATTACAGGCGTGAAAAAATAGAAAAACATTTCAAATATCCAATTCACATTTATTTGTTACATAACTTGTTGGACTCCTCTGCAGTGAACTGCAGCAACAGCACACACAGTCAAAACATGTCCAGTCCAGTAAACCTCATGTAAGGGCACATATTGGCTGTGATTAATCAAGGAACAAACTTATTTAGAGGAGACGATTACTGAAACAAGAGAATGTGTTTATTTAGTACACAGATTTTGCGGAATATCAAAAGCAGAAACCTCAGACAGGACTGTCAAAGAAAGCACGAGAAACTGTTCAGTTCATATAATAGAGAAGCTTTGGTATCCAGAAAGTGGCATTGAGAACAATCAATAAATAGCAACTTAGATAATTAAAGTGCAGAGGTCACAGCCTGGAACAGTATATTGCCATGGATTAAAAAAAACCCCATTTTATAATAGAAATCTCAATTCTACACCTTTTGCAGAGGTCCCATTTGATTATTCTTTTGCTATCTATAATAGTTAAAATCAGCTTCACAGTCTGCTCAAGTCATCCACTGAATAGAAAAATAAAACACTTCTGAAAATGAAGCCAAGAACTATAAGTGCTGTAAAACCAAGAGTGAAAAAACCCCTGCAACCCATATTATCACCTTAATTCCTTCCACTTCATGTGTAAGCTGATACAGCATTAGAAAGTCTTCCTGTCCTATTTCCTAAGAGCCTTCCTCTGAGCATTTTCTAATGTTCTAAGGCCTCTTCCCTGGCAAGCCTGCTTTAAAAATTAAACCCCTGTTTACCAGCAGTAGGTCTCATTAAAAGGTGCATTTACCACACAGTAGAATTCTCTATATTTAGAACTTGACATACGTAGAATACCCCAGCAAGTGTAAGTGTTGTGGGTGGTAAACATCCAGTTTAACAGCATCTACTGTATTTGTGTGGAAAGAAACCAGTTTTATAAATAGCTTCCAAAATTTTGCTCAACATAGGCAGCTAAAAATATCCGAAGACATCTCATTTTACACGTTTTCCTTTCTCCTACCAAAACAAGTGATAGACCTATGTTCTCTTTCAAGCCCCCAGCTGGACCAAGTACTGTGGGCATGCTGTGAACAGCAACTCAGCTGGGCTGCAAAACAGAAGTGAGAACTAACCTGAAATTATCAGGAGCATTCTGGTCTGCCTTTTAGGCTGGAGAACTTGTGAAATCATTCTGGTTAGATTTTGATATCTTCCTATTCCAAGGCAGCTGGAAACACAGGAGCTGCATGGGATCAAGCCCTCCTTAACAGCTACAATTGATTTATGCCCTTTGGTAAGAACTTTTTGATTGTTTCCAAGAGCTCTTAGAAGTCTTCCTTCTCTAAACAGTAGCTTCAGAAAATTCAGGTTTGGTTTGCAAGTTAATGATAATTCATGCAGATCTGCATCCATGTAAATCTATAATAAACTGATGTCTGGCAGAGAACATAATCCATGAGAAATACTGCTCCTTTCACAGTTTAATCAAGATAAAGCTAATTTAAAAGGGCCTCATTTTCCCCTTTTGCCAGCCTTCTAAATGATACTGCTTTTTTTTTTCTTTTAATCCTAATCTTCTGCTTAAAATATGTATATGCATCTAGTCATGTTCACTGGCATTTCTTTCTGACACAAACTATTTTCTGAGCTGCTGGGAGCTCACAACTCCAGTAGAAGCTGGCAGGTGCAACATACCATGATGTAAAGATACAATAACAAAAAACCACCTTCTCAGACCACTTCTTCAGACTGAATTTACACACCATTAAGCCATTAATCAGTCAGTTTCTTCCTCAAAGATTTCTCAGAAGAACAAGAAAATGTAAATCTGGCTTCAGTTGTATTGCATCAAGGCAGAATGTCTGTAATTCTATCTGTGGGTAAGAAAGTCAATTCCTGTGGCGAGAGCCCAGGAAACACTTTTTAAGATATTACAGCTTTTTATGTACAGGATTTAGGAGAAACATCTGCACTTTCCAACTACCGCGTTCATCACAAGCAGTTCTTCTGTAGCGCTTCCGAGCTACACAACCCAAAGATGTGCTCCCACATCCATGATGTTATGGTTGCAGATGTGCTGGGCCTACTGTGGAGTTTGGCAGAGAGCCATGGAGTGTCCTGCCCCACATCCAATTAAGATCTGTTTTGCACAGCCAAGAGCTTTGACTGGCTTTGGGACAGGAACATTTGCTTCGGTGCCATCACCACACATCCCGTGTTCGTTCCATCCCCAGGAGAAGCACTGGCCACCTGGAAGAGAGGACAGAAAATACAGAATAAAGACCACAAAAACACAGCAGATGCAGTTAGTTTTAAGGAGCAGATTTGTCAAGTCATCTCCTGTCCTGTTTAGGTTCTAAGAAATTCTGCTAAGGTGGGAAAAATGTTCTGGTTCTCTTGAAAATGTAAATAAACCCAAATGAATGATTCTCCATCCGGTTCCATATTGTTAGCAACAGAAGAGATCAAAATAACAAAGACATTTGAAAATCCCTCAGTAAACACATAGTTCAGTATTTATGCAGAGCCCACAGAAATCTCGGTGCATTTTAAGAGCCACCTCTGAAATTATTTGGAATCCCTGTCTTTCAAGTTTCCCCTAGTAAGCAGAAGTATGATAAATCAAGAGCAGTGACTTTAATCATTCACAGCATGATCTGCACAGTTGGGGAACACAGAGTCACAGTTCAGCCAGGTTGCATTTCATTCCTAGCTTCAAGTTCACATGTCACCTTTTTCCTTTAAATCCTTTAAGTCTTCAACAGCCTGCCTTAATCATCCTACCTCTTCTGCTTGCTTTGACATAATTTCACAGCTCTTATTATTCTTATTTTCCCTCATTATTATTTATTTTTGTAAGATCTACTCTTTTATATCCCAAGTAACGATTCATGTATGATTATTACACCATAGTACTCTTTTTTGAAGCACAATATGCAAATTTTGTTCTATAAATGGCTGGCATAATAAAAAAGCCAACAAAACCTCCTTATTCTGAACTACAAGTGCTATTTCTTCCCTATTTTCTATTCTTTATTTGGCTGCCAGAGACTGTGTCTGTGACTTACTGTACTAAAAAAGAAAGCCATCCTGCCATATTATCATGTTTGTGATGCCATTGTTATTTTTGAAAAGCAGCAGGTATTAACAGCATGAAGTAGCATTCTGGATTCCAAATAATGAGAAGAAAAATGCCCAAAACTCTCAAAATCTAATCCCAGTCACCATTTTAGTTTTCAAAATTCAGAAACAAATTATTGCAAAGCCAGGAGGACCATCTTCCCTGCAAACCCTGTAACATTTCACTGTCCTCTGCTCTCTTTACATTATTAGTACATTGAAGATCCCCTCTTCTGCAATGTGGTATAAATGTTACTGAGGCCAGATGTAAGTAAACAATGGCATTTCATTTCCCTGACAATCTTTAAGGCAATGGAACACAACAGAGCACCATCAGAACACCACAGTTGCCAAGGCACACCTCACCTGAAACAGCAGTTCTGTTACTCTTACCTCAGGAGGCACCAGATGTTCTCATGACTGTGCATGTGCAATACTGACAGCCCAATCTACATCCCAAATGCACACCCATGTGCTGCCAAAAAGTGCCAAAAACTGAACAACATATGTGCAACATAGCCCATTTAAATATCAACACACCATCCTACTGGTTAATGGGGTTTTTCTTTTTGGTAAGGTTCCAGGTAAAAATGTTCAAAAATAGTCAAAGAAACAGTGCATTAGGATATTAACCTCTCATATACCTACACATACCTAGTGAAACATCTTTTGAAAATACATAATAGAAAAATTTACAACCTAGGAACCCCCCAGACAAGAACACCTTCCATAAAATAAGGATTGTGGAGTCTTTTCCACCCTTTATTTATCCAAGCATGTAGAAAGGCAACCAAAACAGATTTTTCCACATGATTCCAGTGATGTCTAAGGTTACGAAATGGGACAAGAGTGAAAAGTGACAAAAGAAAAGTAGAAAGTAAGTATGATTTATGAATGGTCTTATACAAAAACACCTTGTACATGCACAGAGAGCTGGCAGAAATCTGAAGAGACGAAAGGGCAGCTGACAGATATGGAATGACAGGCCACAGAAATGTTTCTCATCACCATCAGGTCAGAATCAGGAAAGCTAAAAGGCAGAGAATTTTTGCTGTGAAAATGAAAGGTGTACAGTATCACATCTGCCTGTAGAAGATTCAGTGAAAGGTTTGTACATAGAAATAGACAAATGCTTGACTTGTGTCAGAGAAAGCAGAATTTGCGGAGAGCACACCAAGTCCATTTTTTGGCAGTAATATATTAACAAAACTTGCAGGAGGGCTGGGCAATATGAGTGTGCTGAAAGTGGCCAGGAGGGAACAAGCAGCTATGTGAATCACTGGCACAGAAGTCAAAGTCAGTGAAGATCGAAGGTAATGAAGCATCTATTTTAAAAATGACACAAATTACATCTGCAGAGCTAAAGGCAGACCCTATAAAGAACTAATGGCTAGCCTCTGGACAAAGGGCACCATGGCACCATTTCATGGTTTTTTCCTTCTCCTATATTCCCCTCCCCTTTTTCTTTTTTTGCTTGTTTTCTTTCTGATTGCTTCTGTTCCCAGTTTATTGCTGATAAAAACACAGAACCAGCAGCCCTACCTGCCTTCACAAGAAAATTTAGTTTCTATGTCTGTGCCAGGCCTTCCCAGGATGAAGGGGCATTCAAATGATATCTATTAACACAGCTACAAATTGCTTCTAACAAAATTTAGAACAAGCACTGCAGCACATTCTCAAACCCAATGGTTTGTGTTTGGTGAGGTGAGAGAAGGTTACTCCATGTTACTGGTTAAGTGAAACCATGTAAGAAGTTGCATTTATGTTTTCCCTTTTAAAACATAAGTACTCAAAGTACAAATCAAACCCACAGAACTTACATGGCAACGCAGCACAACCCCAAGGGAATTTCAGTTGAGTTCACAGTCACATTAATCAAAGTTCAGAGTAATGCTATGCAGGAATTCTCCCAAAACATTAAGTATATAAGACATAGGGACAACAAAATCCTTAACAAATCTGTTTTGATCAAACAGCACAAGAAGGGGCTACTGCCCTCCTTCTGTCTGCAATAATTATCCAGGCTTTGTTCAAGGTAACTGAAGTGACAACAGCAATCTACAGGTTCATTAAACTGGAGAAAAGTATTTCTAGGTAAAATAAAGCTGCATCATACTGGACAGGATTCTGGAGAAACAAGAGAATTTAGAATCGCTCCTTAT
Organism: Rhipidura dahli; assembly: GCA_013399225.1. Taxonomy (NCBI): domain Eukaryota; kingdom Metazoa; phylum Chordata; class Aves; order Passeriformes; family Rhipiduridae; genus Rhipidura; species Rhipidura dahli. The sequence continues at coordinate 567,522 of VXAC01007221.1, read as the reverse complement.
TGCTGAGTGGAATCTTCATATGGAAGAATCAATGTTAGCAAATAAGATGCTCTGGGTGAGATTCACTGTACTTTACTTCAGCCACCTAAAAATTCAAGCAGCTTAGCCACAGATCATTATCCCGTGTACTCCTCAAGAGCCAATGGAGACATCTGCATCTCTCCAGCAGAGAGAAAGATTCATCTTATCCAAACACTGGTGTGAAAATCAAGTCTGTCTCACTTTGGTGACAATAAAGGGAGACCAAGTGATTGCCCTAGCCTTGGCATATCAGTTTCATGCAGCTGAAGACAGGTTATATTAAATCACATCTTTACAATTGATCTAAAGGCAAAGCAAGGAAAACTGGAAGCAAGGAAGCTGCAAATATCACTGCAGCCTAGCCTCAGGCTACAAACAGCCTGCTTCTAAACCAGCCTGTGCCCTGGAGGCTTATCACTGAAATCTTTAAAAGCTCCTCTTTTCTGTTTCTCCTCTCCCATTCTTTCAACCAGCAAACAAACACAAGTTGGCCTTAAAGACAAGCCAAGTATCTTGAAGCCAAGCTATTCAAGAGACAGCTTCACATTTTAGGGAAATGTTAAAATGTTTCAGTACAGCTGTATTACATTGTCTCCGTGCTCTTAGCAATACTCCACAATACTTCAAATTATTACTTCTTTTTGACCTTAAATTGTTGCTACTCTACTCTTTCGTTATAGACAAAGTTACAGTAGGCAGGAGATCAGCTCAGAACAAGTCACAAGTCTTTAAACAGCATCAGGGCTGGACCACAAACAAAATTCAGGTGTCTCAACCTTCCCCTGATTATATGAAAGCCTTCAAAACCTCAAAAGGAACTATAACATTACACAGAAGGAGATTCAGACTATACTTCTCCCAGGGAGTTGCAAGACACAAATTAATAAGTCTTCCTGGTTTTTTCAGGCCATCTGGTGGTTCAGGGTGTCACATAAAATAAAAGGCAATAAGCATCCCTCTAAACTTTTGTATCTCTAATAGCAACAATTCTGCCAGTAGTGCAAAAGATCTGAAATTTTAAATTCTAAGAAACAGGATTGATGTAAATTGTTTTCTGCAGAAAAACATGGGAATGTATTAGTAACTAAAAGGAAAGTGTAGGCATTGTGAAAAATCTCATTGAAGGCCAAGTTTGGAATGTGTGATGACACCATCTCAAGACACTGTGGTACTAGGAAAGAACTATGAGATCCACATTCAGTTTTTCTTTCGGAGCCACATTTTCAAGGAGCAAGCTGTCATGTGCTCCAGGCAGCCCATCCAATTGCTTTTCAACCCTCAGAAATGTGTGCCTGGCTTTCAAGTGAGTAAACTGGATAAAAATCAGACACATTGCAGTGCTAACACAATATACAGGTAAGAAACACCACACATTTCTGAGATCAAGTACAAAGCTATGGTGCTGCTAAAGGCATGCTGATTTCAAAGTTAGGCTCCAGTCAACAACCTGCCCTCGCTCCACTTTTACATCATTAGTAGCTCTCCTCAGGCTCTTGACCCAAACCACTCAGCCCCCTCCTCAGCAGTGCTTTTACACAAGTGAAAAGTCAGCTGACTTCAGGTCATGCCTCTGTGGTTCATCCTGGCACCTGGAAAGAACAACTTTCAGTGTCCTCAAACAATTCATCATAACAAAGGCACAAAGCCTACACTGTGAGGACATCTCTGACTTGGTGCTCTGTATGTGAACTATTATTTTTTTCCCAGCAGAAGCACTGTTTGTTAGTAGCACCTTCTCTCTGGCTATGTTTGTATCTTGTGTAATACAGCAGGGACTTAAACTGGGCCAGGGCCTCAAGGCCAGCTGTCAGAATATCCAATTACAATCCATAAGCACCTCTTGAAGAGAGTCAGAAAATCAAACTGAGAATATAATATGCCTACTATGGGCTTAGGCATGTGCAGCACTGCAAAATGCAGCAATAAGGCTACACTTCTCCTTTGCAATTAATTTCAGTTGGGAAAGTCTACTTTCTAGTTTGTGCTTCGATATCAGTGTCCATCCCACAAACAGCAAACACAGGAGCAGTACAGAGCACATCTAATCTTTTCCATTCTCTTTTCCACAGCAAATAAGCAGACAAGAGTTTCAAAATGGGAAGGGGAAGGAATCATGCTTATGATAAGATAATTTCCAAGGGCAATGTAGCACATCTGCCACAGCCTGAAAACTGGATCTGGAGAAGGAGCCCCACACAGAGCAATGCAGAGAAGTGGGGAAAGACACAGTAAGATGCCACTTAGCCAAAAAAGCCATAGCAGATCCATGCAAACATGCTGTGCATTTTCCTGTGCACTGTTTTTAGCACCAGGCAAATAACTGAGCCCACCCCTAGAGGAAGTGCTATCTTGCCAAATTACAATGACAATAGAAATTTCGTTCTGTTCTCACAGGGCACTTCAAAGCAGCAGCTGCATGGCTCACTGCACATATTAGTATGTATTTATTTGAAAGAATCACTCCACATTACATCAAATAAACAGTTTAGGTTACCACTCAGGCTAGTTCATGATAGAATTCATTTTTTCCTTCTCAGTTATGCATTGTCATTTTGAAGCCAAAAAAAAAAAAAAAAAGGAGGAAGAAATTCACAAAACTATATCCTAGGATTTAAAGACAACAGACTTGCAACTCCAGATTTCTTGGGCTGCTGCACCCTTGTAGTTTTTGTGGTGGAACTGAACCCTGTAAGATGGAGATGGTTGCTTTGCTGTGTGTAGGTAGCAAGGACAGAAATCTACTGCAAGGATTATCTGTTCACATTTCTGTTTCCATGGGGAAATATGAATGGTACTAACTGTGTCTAAAGCTCACAGGTGCTGCACAAGTTTTTTCTTTTGGTTTTACTCAAAACTGTCAATTCCTTCCCAACAGGAAAGCATCTCCAACTCAACACAGAACAAAACCTGGGCTCACGACTTTGTGCAAGACTGAATGTAACTGGTCCACTGACAATACATGAGGATTATATCATACACGAAGCAGCTGCAGTGCAGAGAGGATTAAGCATTAAAGATGCTTTTTTTTACACCTGTAGAAGACAAGAAAATCTTTGAATTTCGCTCACTTAAGTACAGGACAAAAACACCTGACAGAAACTAATTAATGGAGAGATTTGTCTTGAGGCTCTGACCGTGGCACTAATGTCTGTTCCATCAGGATATCAGACGTGGCAGAGAGTGACATTCATTCAGAACTTACATCCCTGCCTCTTACAGTGACAGGCATTCAATGTGTCACAGTGCTTTAACTTTGTATGACCAGAACTAGACAATCACAATCTCATCACAGAGCCAGAGACTGTAGTCTCACGACCCTCTCTACTGTGTGAAACAGAACATGCAGAAAATACCTTATACCTATATGCTTACTAAGAGGTCATCCACTCAAGGCAGAATGTCAGAGCTCATCTAGAAGATGTGCAAGTCATGCAGGTGACCCATGGGACCAAGTGGTGCCATGGCCGTTTGAGCCCATGAATTCCAGGCAGTAAAGCATTACTATTTCAAATTTGCACACACTTCAAACTGACGCGATGACACAAAGAAAAGGAGGGCACAGCTGTGATTCATCTGACCTACAACATTGTCTCCAAGACCTCGAACTGAAGGGCATCTTCAGCACAGGCCTAGGAAAAGTCATAGATGAAAGCAGAAGCAAGAATCTGAGAGCCCCCTCAAGCTGCATTCCAGTCCTACATGTAGCTGTCACAGCACTAAGCAAACCAGAGAGCAGGAGAAAGGACAGTCAGCAAGATGAGCAGGTGTATGCAGGTGAAATGGTGCTTCCTCCCACTCTGACAGCTGAAGTGAGGAACAAGAGACCCCACTGGGCTCTCAGGAACTCTCTCATCAAGGAAGACCAGCTGTGTTGGAAAAGGATATTTTGGAAATGCTTTGGTGCTTAACATACTTCATAAGGCAACCCTTTGTAGAACACTGGTCTCTATACAAGCATGAGCTTTAAGGCCATCACACAGACCAGGCTATAGATGACTGTCAGTCCTTGACATCTTATGAAAAACACTTAGGATATAGCAAAAGCTGAAGAGATAGTCCATATGGTCACATTTACCTACAATTTCTTCTCCTGACTGCTGTTCTCTTCCTCTGAAGGGCTGTTTGCACTCAACAAAAGTGAGCGTTCTGGGATTTATCTCTGAAGGTGTCCTTTTCTGCAGAATATAATTCTCCAATTCAGAACCAAGAACTGAAATGCGTAAACCTTCCACATGGACATCTTGTGTAAAATAGCTTTGTGTTTAAATGGGCTTTAGTTTGAACTTTTCCCCTTTCATTCTCCTTTAGCAATTGCAAGGCTGCATTTTGGTCAAGTTTCATGACACACGATTTGAATGTGCATTACTGTTGAGTGAAGTCTAAAAAACCTGCTTGTTGATATTAAACAAGTGAGGGCTTTTTCCCCCCCATGCTTAACAAGTAATCTCAGATCAATTCCAGCAGTCATAAGCTAAAGTGTTAGAAATGCAAAGAGAAAAATCAAGAAAACAAGTGGTGACTGAGTTGTTCAGTTTCCATCTTACTGGTTGAACTGGTAGATTTCTTCACAGCTACGCAAACATCGCCACAGAACAAAAGTAGTTGCAGCTCAGCAGTGATGATATTAGGATGCCTTATTTTGCAAAGTTTCAAGTTGTAATCTTGGTGTATCCCAGTGACTCAGATGATGGCACCCCTGCAAGTGACACAGTGCAGCTGTAACACTGACAGCACTGTAGTACATGTGCGCTGCAGAGCTTTAAAATACCTAGCCTGATGCAAGCTATAGCACAGCTGTAGTCAGAGAGAGCTCGGGGTGAACTAACCCTCCTTTCTGGGCAGGATTTGTGGATTGCAAGTTTCCTCTGTGCTGCAACTGTTGTACTTGAGTTAACCCACTTGTACCCGGTTCAAGTGTGCCTACACCACACTGTACTGTAGTGCAAGCGCACGTCCAATAAAACTCCTGTGGGTCATGTGCCTTGTCTTGTCTGTCTGTCTGTCTCAGTCTGTGCCTGTTGCTACAGGGACTCTTACACTCATCACTGTGTGGGGTCCTAAATGGGGTGGCTCAGATAAAACAAGGGCTGGGTCGTTCGAGCACCTAAAGAAGAGTAAAAAGTAAAGCCTTGGTAACACCCCCACATCAACATTAACACCATTCACAGCCACCATCCCCCTCTGTCTCACACAATATAGTTCTGTGAACTAACAGGACCCCTTTCAAAGAAGAAAACAGACGGCTGATGGAGCTGTGACAAAAGATGAAAGCAAGCAATAAAAAAAATAAAAAAAAAGAAAAAAAAAATCCCATGATTCAGACTTCAAACACAAGCCATGGAGAGGTTTACATCAAGTGTGTGCACCAAAGGCAAGTCATGTTTTCTTAGAAGGGCTAATGAAATACACAGCTCTTACCCAAGGTTGGCTGTGCAGGGCTGGGCTGGTGTTAACTTTCAATTGCAAGTGAAACTGTTGAATACTGAAGAAAAACTATTCAAAAAAACCCACAACAAAACCCCAAACAAACTGCAAAGTATTAACACCACAAACTGCACCCTCAGTCCCACCTACATGGCTAAGCCATTACTCTGATTTCTGCAAAGCAGGACCCAGCTGGTCTAGCTCTTCCCAAGTGGTCCAACTCTTCCCATTTCTTAAGGGCTAGAAAAAGATCAGAAACTTCAGCCATATCACCCTGTCAAGAAACTTAGGCAAAGTAATGGGCCAAATAATGCATACCAGCTGGGGCACACAAATTTTCTTCACAGGTAACCAATAGCCAAGAAGACCAGGACCGTAGGAATAACAATTCTATTCTTTTAACTGTTCTTTTAGAACAAGAGTTCCCTAAGTGTCATATTTCACTAAGTGTTCTGGAAAAAGTAAGCAAATGGTCAATATTGGCTACAAAAGAAAGAGTGGAAGAACAGGCTTTGCCAGCTATAATTAAAACCAAGCATTATACCATAAGAATTAAAAATGGGCAGGAAGAGAATCAAAGTAGACAGCCTCAAAAGAAAAGTGCCTATAAGGCAGGATTGGATCTGCTTCTCCAATCATCATTTCAAAATCATACATGACTGTTGAGTGAAGTCTGGGGGAATTGCTTGTTGATATTAAGCAAAGGAAGAGTTCTGCCATCAATATGTGTTAAAAGCAAAGGCGAGTTTGCTTAGATAGAAACAGTTTTTGACATCACTTCTGGTGGAGAACAGAGATTCTGGGCAAGACATAAAGCACAGCTGGCTAACTTTTACCTTTTTTTTGTCTGTATGGACAAGTTTTACTCTATTCTCCTTTACTTTCATTCACTGAACTATTTCATTACAAAATCCATAATTCTTGTTGAAAAAAACAAAGCTGTTAAACTTCAATACCCAGCTGGCAAAATACGAGCCCTTTAAGCAACACCCAGGGCTGAAGAGACCCCAGCCCTGAGCAGCACAGAGCAGATTATGGGTGTGCAAACACACCTTTTACACACTCAGGCCAGTTAGTCAGAAAATAACCCTGCTGCAGCACAGCTTCTTCACATCTCTACCTTCACCGTCCTCTGTGGGTCAGATATCCAAAACTTTACTCTTCACACCCTTACCTAATCTTCCCTAGGGGTGCACAAGGCTAGGAGAGAAATGCTGGCAGAAACTGGGATGCCACTGAGTGCCAAGTGACACCATTTTAGTTGTTCTGACTGGGAAAGGCAAACAACATCACTGACACATAACACTCAAGGTACATTTTGGGGACACCTCACCACCATGCTTCCATCAGTGTAAGACCTAAATTCTGAATTGAAGGTAGCTCCTTAAGCAGAGGGAATATATCAAGTCAGTCCTTGGAAGAAGGCAAGCGAAAAACAGTGTCCTGAGATGAAAAATTCCTGCCATTAATGCTGTGAGATGTTTTCTCAAAGGTTCTGCTCTGCTACATTTTTTGGGTGCTGGCAAATTAGCTATAATGAAAACAGCATTCACGCATCAGTGGCAGGGATCTGAGATTGGAAAGTAAAACCTCTCTTTGGCACAGCAACAGGGAGAACAGCTGATGGGCAGAGGGATTCAGAGGCACCATGCCAGCTCCACAAGGTCAGAGACCACAATGGACAGTGCAAGCTGGGTCCCTGAGATGCCGTTCAGCACTATCCCATCTGATCCTCTGCATAACCTCAGGGAGAAGAAGAAACTAGCTGGATTGAAGACAGGAATATCTGACACCATTCTGGAAGGACTGTATCTGCCAGAGACTTGGAATTACAAAGTATTCTTCAAAATTAAAAAGACCCAAACAAACAAAACAAACGCTTTTATCTCTGAAATAGTATTTGACCAAATTAAGAATTCAAGAGCTTTTTTCTCCTCACTCTGGAGGAAACAGAACCATGGAAATATGGGGTCTCCATTTTTGGCCTCACTGTTCTTTCCTGTGTTGATGCAGAAGGCCAGTTTCTTCTATTTTATATTTGGCACTAGACTAATCACTTCAGCAGCTACAGAAAGCAACCTAGAAAGAAAGGTAGACAGGAAAGAATTGGGTAGAATTTACGGCAAGATTTGACCCTATGACAAATATTTATCATTACTCGCAAAGAAAAAGCAATAGCATGAAAAGCTTTTAAATTATGGATGGTAATAATACTGAGAAAATAGTGTAAAAGACCAAAACCCAATCAGCCCAAACTCCTGGTGAAACATCAAGCTTCAGTATGCAGCAAGAAAAGCAATGGATAACAAGGATGTGTGTCCACAGGACTGTGTATACAACACACAAACAAATGAGCACTACACAAAGGAGTTCTCACTGACCTCCAACAGGAATATGAAAGAATCTGAATTTATTCTTTACACTGCTGGAAAAAGAACAACTGAATATGAAGACAACAAAGTCGGACAATGTTGAGATGTTTTCTCAAATGACTTTGAAACATTTTTTTTCCTCTGGTTTTGTAATAACTTAAGCCTGCTGAGCACCAAGCATGAAAATATTCCTTGTACAGTACAGCAAAGAGATCTTTACTCTTCAGGCTCACTTACTAACAGAACTGCAGTTCTGTTCATGGGTGAACCTAAATGCCATTCTCCTGATGCTGGAAAATGAACTCCATCTCAGCCAGACCCAGAATGGAGGCTTCTTAAATCTATTCAGGAATAGATGAAGCAAGAATAAGAATTTTAAGCATCAAATCAACCTAGCAGAAGTGATTCATGTTCCAAATTAATCTAAAGATTTAAAAATGCTTGCATGCCCTAAATAAGAGCCTTTTCATTTTTCTTTATGTTTTCTTTTTTTTTTTTTTTCCTTGGGGTGGGGAGGAGGTGCTTAGCCGCATTTTAAAGCTCTCTGTAATAAGTATTGACATAGAAAGGTTAAAAATAAAGACCATAATCTTTGCTTTAAAATACTGCAAAGGATACAAGAATCATCCAGGTCAAAGTATTTCAAGATGACCACAGCTACACGTGTCCTTTTTTTTTTTTTGGTGCAAAAAAAACCCCACAGATTAAAAAGGATTACAGCACGAGTGGCAATACTACACTTAACATTTGTGTTTGCAAAATATTTCTATGTTCATATACAGATATGTATTCTACATCTAACTACGAATGGTTGCTTAACAGATTTCATGCTTTCAGACCCTGCATTTGTAGCACAACACGATTTCTATCTCTGCACACATCCCTCTGCAGATGTTCACTGTTGTTTTGGAGTACCTGAGTTTCTGGAAATGGGATTCAATTTGCCTAAGCCCAAAACATCCATGGTGTATGAACCTATGCATGCACGTAGCCATCCTTCACTGAGGAACCCCAATCATCTCACGCTCAAGTGACAAACAGAGTGGGGTTCATCTCACCTAAGGCAAATATCTGAAGTCAAAAGAATCCTTCTACCACCCTTTTACCCATCTCTTCCTCTCCACCACCTACAGATATCTGACTAGCTCAGGCATAGTTTAAAGTTAAAGCAGACAGACCTTGCCCCAGCTGCACAGCCCAAGCTCGCTGTCAGGAGACATTGAGCTTTCTGAAAAATAAGATGCTTCCCAGGCAAAATCAGAAACCCACTGAGATTTCAACTGTCCCCCAAATCTTTAAACAAATTTGAACATTCTTATGCAACCTGATCTTCCAAAATGCCATCTGTGCACAGAAAGCTCAGAATGTTGTGCACCTAACAAAACCTTCTATAGCAAGATGATGAGCTCTGCATTAGGAGCCCCTTCAGTAAGCACCACGCTGTGTCTTCCCAGTTTTACTGCATCTTTAGTACCTGGTTCATTCAAATATACACCAAAGCTTTTTCAGCTACCTGATGGATTGCTACCAATTTCTGCATGAGAATGCCTGTTGTTAAGGAGGAAAAACATCACAAAGGAGTAATTTCTTAGGAAATGGGTATTATTCTTATGTTTAAGCAGTAGCTATTGTTTAGGACACTTTAAATAACTGTGTTGAAATATGGTTTGAATAATTGCAGTGGCTCTGATTTTCAACACCTTCTCTTCTAGACACCATGGCTTGCTGAAAGGTTGCTCATGTTTACTTTCCAGGATGTAGGGTTATCCTTTTCAGAAATTTCTGAGGAAATCCTTCTAATTAATTAGTTTACAGTTCCCACAGCACTTTAATTCTTTTTTTTTTTAAATTAGGTGTTGTGGGTTTATTGGCTTGGTTGGGGTTTTCTATTTGTTTTAGAAAGCTCCCAAAGCTCTCTCAGGCAGAAACATTTCTTGCTCTCTCTGCAAGAGATGCTTTTGCTACTGAGAAATTTTTTTGGCTCTCCAGGGGACAATTAAACAATGACAACATTGTATTCAGCCCAAAGCATGATTCTATTTTTGAAGGTTTCATTTGACTAACATGATACTGACCACAGCTTCCCATCCGCAAGGCAATGTAAGTCAAGTTCAGCCTCATGTCAGCGTGCACTGGCTCAACCCAAGTCCCAGGAGGTGCAAAAACCACTTAGCTGGCAATGTGATTAGGTAACCAGTTCTCCTTCAGGCTGGCTACATGGATGGATTCAAAGATGCTTCTCCAACTGGTAATCAGCAAATGTCTTAACAGGATTTAAGAAGCAAAGGCAGGCCTTGACGGGAAAGGCAAAGGGACCAATTGCTTATCCTTGAAATGAGAAAAGAAGCCACGAGGAAAAAGGTTTGAGTGCAACTGAAAGCAAGACTCTGAGTCATGACTAATTCCTTCATTTCCAGCTATCTGTTTCCTCTACTGACGCCTTGCTCCTTTTAGCTATGTGATTCTAAACTTTCTCATTACAGAGGGAGAATTACCCTGCACAAAGCAAAAATATAATCCTTCCTGAACTCTGAGGGGACCTGGTCAGATCTTCCCTCTGACAAATGGCAGAAACCATGACAAGAAGCAGCAGACAGCAGGGGACTAAACCTCTGAGTACTGCATTACAGGCTAAAGGCTACTCACTGTGCTCTTTCTACACTTTCCCACCTCATTTTAACTACTTTAGCTATTTTGAATTGCTATCTCTTTAGCCCAAGGGTCTCCTACATGGTCTGAGCTCACCTTGAGCCCATGGATGTTGTGAAATGAAAACAAATAATGGAAAAACTCTAAAAACCTCTGTTGTATTTAATCATCCACGGGGTTGGACTCACAGTGCTCTGTAAATCTGAAACTTGAGAAAAGGAGTGAATAAAAACCCTGATGTGAAGATGTTATTTGGTTCATCTGAGTATTCAGAAGACTTGAAAAGATGAACAGTCACATTTAACATGAGACATCATGCACTTAATTAACCTTTCTCACGTGGTGACTGATAGGAAATAAACCCATATTACTTTATTCAGTTATGAAAAGAACTTAAGGAAGGAATCATTGAGGCAAAGGCAACTTTTATAGGCCTGCTTTAAAGAGTGATTTCCTGGGGAAATGCTCCTCAGTGCTTTTTTTCCGTCTACAGTCCAGGGACATTTGACTATCCCAGGGAACATTTTATAAGTTCACAGTTTACAGCAGTAATTCACACAACATCCTTAAATTAATGGCCATTCAGGACAGAGAAAAGAAAATACAGAGTGAAAGCAGAACTCAGTTAAGTAAGTTCAGTACAGAGAAGCCATGCTAAAAGCCATCTGAGGGCTCCTGAATGCATCTGTTGAGACAAAAAGCTCTTCCTAGGTGTCAGCGTTGATTTCCACATTCGTGCTGTACAGACCCTGAGGATTAAGCGAAGCACTGAATTCCGGAGTCAGGAGAAGAGCAGCATCCTGTGAGCATGACATTTCTGCCTCTGTGAGGGCTGCGGCTCACAGGGCTGTAAAAGGCAACTTAGTCCTTTTCTACATGGAGCAAATATCTATGAACTGAGATTATTTTTAATGCATTTTGGCACTTATTTCTTATCTTCCATTTTCTGTGTCCAGCGCCTCTTTTCCCCAAAGAAGATGCCTTTTGTCCCCTCTCCCTGCTGTCCTCATCCACGCAGCATTTCCACAGACCTCTGCGTGAAGACAGCATTAGCTGCAAGGATATCAGTGCAACAGAGAACCTGCTCAGCACCTGCTCACCAGCAGCATCTCCTTCAATCTTTCTCTGCCAATAAAGGATTTTGGGGGATTGCAGGAGGTTTACTTTCTGTGCAGGAGGCTAAGAGCTGCACCGTGTAACTATAGCGACAACTACTGCGAAAGCTCTCGGTTTTTACTGACACGCCTCGCAACAAACACCCCGTGGAAAAATTTGTACAATTAGAGAAACAGAAAACTAAACATCCTAAAGGCCAAAGGAAAATATTGTGTGATCTGCATCTTTATGCATTGCTTAAATACTTCCTCATGGCAATTTGCTTCTTCTAATGTATAGTGGTACCATTAAAATAGCATTTTAAAATTCGCAGTTTGAACGGTGATTTAAGCCTCCACAATGCCAAAACAGAAGATACACTTGCAATCAGCTCAGAAAACACTGTAGCACATTGCTGTATTTGACAAAGATTCATCACCGGGAAACTGACACTACATAAACCAAGGGAAGAATAAGGTGCACACATTTTTTCGGAGAGTAAAAAACATTTGTATAGGGATATATTGAATTATTCATTTCTTACAGACAAGACAAAAGGCACATCTTTCTAAAAGGTATTTCTCTACCCAAAGGATATGTATTTAAAAGGATTTTCCTGTGCACACAGCAGCTGAGAACTGTGTGAAAATGATGAGATGCTTTGTCCCAGTCTTAAGAGTTCTATGACTTGATAGACAAGTTTGCCATTACAAATCCAATAGAACAGTTTCAAGCTCACAGCAAAATATGAATATGCTCCAGTCTGAAATTGCCTCAAATATCCTGGAAAGTTACCAAATCGCTTTCGCTGAGCTTGAAAATGCCACCTCTAAATGTGCTTCCAAGGCCACGATCCACAGTGCTGGAAAATTGATCCCTGCTAATGGCCACCATTTATAGCCTTAACCTTTACTACATTGCTTCAGTTCTCTCCAACAGCTTAAACAATATTAATCAAAAACACTTGCAAAGATTTTAACAATTACCACCAGACCAAGAACCAGACCTGCACAAACCTCAACCTTATTGACAGAGGGGGTTTGCATGGTCACAGGAATTGCCAGTTTTGCAGTCAAGGAATGGGACCAAAACACTTTCTCCCAGCTGACAGTTCTCATTTCCTGCTCTGCTATCATGATTTAGTTCTCTAAAAAAGCGCAAGAACTTTTAAAAATCGCAACTACTTTTATTTTAATCATCATCCAAAACAAAAATATTTAATATCAAGGTTTAGGGAAAATACAGAGCTGTTAATATAGCTCTTCTCAATCTAATACTCTTGCAGTACACAATGCAATCCAGGCAGCCTGGAAAGGATGAAAATGATGTGTTGCTATGGAAACAGGAAGGCACATGTTTAGGTTGCTCATCCCTGAAGAGCTGCCCCACCAATATCTTTAAAGTCTGATAATAAAATTTTAATCAATGATTAGAATAAAGGGAATTTCACCTCCTGTTGGACACCAGAATCTTGGTTTACATACTGTGAAGCTCTTTTAATGTTCCCTGCATCTAACTATGCCCTACAACATTAAGAATGAATTTATGCACAAACAGAATGTCAACAAACACTTTTCTAGTTCAGCTACTTAAAATTATTATTTCACACAGCAACAGATACCAGCTTCCCAATTTAAAACCTTGTGTATGTAGGAAGGTGCTTTTTAATTTATTAATTGATATGCCATACCTTCCCCTTCAAAAAAACCCAAACTATTATCAACTCAGCAAGTCAGGTCTTTGCTTGTTACTGGCTTAAGACCATCAGCCAGGGATATGCCCATCTAGAATGTGACAATTAACCCAGTGCCAGTGTTATCACTCACCAGACACCCTAAACATCTGCTATTTCCTAGAAATTATAGCTTCCCTCTTAGCATGACATACCTGCAGACAGATCTTTCAAAACACTGGGGCTGACGAAGTAAAAATGCATTTCCAGATAGCCAAACAGAAAACAGGCCAAGTTATTTGCTGGCAAAACTCCACTTATTTCACTATTATCATAGCAGAGCATCTGGCTCCGAACATGCAGCCATTAATTATCTGTACAGTTAACTATGTCAGTGCACTTATTTGCTATTATACTGGGAAATCAATAAGGCAGACTTGGTTAATGCTATGACTAATCTATTAAATCATGCTTTATAAATAACTAAGTACAATGTTAAGACTACCAGTACAGTAATAAACAGTTAACAAGCTCTGTATTCTGGGTCACAAAACAGCAAAGCAAAGCTGAAAAGACAAGAAATCCATACTATGAACAAACAGGTGCGTTTTTTTTTTAATGCAGTTGTGGTTTAACTCAGCAGGCAGCAAAACACCACACAGCCATTCCCTCACTGCCCCCCAGTGGGATGGGACAGCACACTGGAAAAAGGTAGAACTCGTGGGCTGAGATAAAGACAGCTTGATAGGACAAAAAAAGGAGGAAAGAATAAAAATAATAATAATGATAGAAGAATATACAAAAACAAGTGATGCACAATGCGACTGCCTACCAGCCCCCAGCTGATGCCCAGCCAGTCCCCGAGCAACAGCAGCTCCCCTCCCAGGTTTTTGCTCAGAATGATGCCATATGGTATGGAATATCCTTGTGGCCAGTTTGGGTTGGCTGTCCTGGCCACGTCCCCTCCCAGCGCCCTGTGCCCCCTCTCACAGCCTACCCACAACAACTAAACCATCAGTGTGTCATCAACATTTTTCTCATCTGAAATCCAAAACACAGCACTTCACCAGCTACTAGAAGAAAATTCACTGTCCCAGCTGAAACCAGGAAAAGAGTCATACATTATAAATTATTATCTTAAAATTTTAATTAATTTCCATTCACATACAATACTCTTTTGTTTCAGTGTTCCTGGTAGAAGGTAGTGGTCCATTCAGACAAGTCATTCAGGAAGAAAACCAACTCTCAGACCTACCAACCATAAATCTTTACTGCACTGAGATCTTGAATCAGAATATTAGAAGTGCCAATGTCAGAAGAGATATGAGTGACAGTAGGAACAATATGTCCTTTACAGAGGCCAGAGTTATCTGGTTTCAGCTTCAGAGATATTGAGGAGGTGTGATTTTCCACACTCTGCTCCCAGAACACACCAGCACTTTCAAGAATATGGCAGTCTCTCTATCCACTGTTATATTTAGGATTGAAGTTTTCTGACATTAATCCTGACATTAATCTCCTGATCAACTGCACAAGATTTTTAAGGTGTTGGTTATTTTAAAATTAAACAGGAAATACACTGATTTCCTCCAACAACACTCCCATTTCCTTTTCCTGGCTTTGTAATTAACATGAAGACGTAATAACTGCAGGCACAGCCCTCCCCAAAACCAGGATCCCACTGTGTAAGCATTACACAGTAGCTATATTTTTTCTTCCCCTAAGGTATCCACTGTGATATTTTAAAAGATTTATTTGCTTACAGCTAAACAGATGATATTTACTCACATTACAAAACTTCTGTCATACAACTCCAGCATTATTTAACCACCTTCTCTTGGGAGACATACCGAGGACAGCAGGTCGGGACAGTCACACGCACGCGGTCCCTTCTGCAACCACGCAAAAATAACCCAAACAAAATCATTATCCAGTTTCATCAGCAGCGTAATGTACAAACAAATTTCTGAGTATTTTGCTAAATAAGTACGCTCATTTACCCCTTCAGCAATAAAAACCGGGATCTCAGCAATACAGCAGTTCCCCTTGGCTCAGAAGGTCAATGTGACAGTGCTTCATTCCTGTTACTTTTTAAGGGCTTGGCTGCTGCCTGGGCATCTGCACTGGCTACCAAACTATTTCCAAATGTCCTTCCATCCAGGCATCTGTCTCTCCAAAATTTTGGAGACAAACAGCTTACAGGAAAGTGAGAATGACATAGTGACATTTGGAGTACAGTGCCCCCAGCCTCCCTTCCTCGTGAAGGTTCCTTTTAGTCATGACACTTTAGCTAATTCATATGACTTTCATTGCCTAAAAGCCAGTGTGGTCTCACCACCCTCCTTTTTTCCATGTCTGTATTTTAAACCCAACTTTTCACATATCCCAAGCAAGGACAGCTTCAGGACATGGAATAATTTAGTCTGGGCCTCCAAAGATCATCTGCTTAACATCTCTGCCTGAGCACCTAGTACTACAGCTACTCCCCTGCCTTGAAATTTCTGCACTGTCTTACACTTTGCACCAGGCACGGTATCCAGAGAGACTGCTGGATGCAAGTGGGTACTTTGAGGCAGTTTAAGGTTTGCCCATCTCAACCAAATTTACCATTTTTCCAAACTTGTAGGATCTTGCTTTTCCTCCACTAGCACTTCTCTTCAGACAATAATCCTCATTCTTTTCTGAGAAACTCAGTGTCACTCTACAAAAAATCCTATGTAGTAGCCAGCTCTAAAACTGTGTAGTTTCCTAAAAGGGTTGGGTTTTCAGGTCTTTTTTTCTTTACTTTAAAAAGCACACATAAAGCTAATTTCTGCAGATGGAGTAAAATGTACCATGTGAATGAGGCAGATTGGCTTTCTCATTGGACACTGAGGGGTTGCTATGATTCAGACATTATGCTTTAATATTTAAATTTCCACAAGCTGCAGATATGCTGATATAAGAACAAACGTCAGAAGGCTGATCTATTCTGAGATCCATCTCAGAAAAAGGTCGACAACACACTCTGAAATCAGGTTCTGTTTCTGTCTATTGGGTTTTGACAGATTTCAGTCACTAGAGTAAGAAAAGATTGCCAAAGAGGAATCCAACACTATGGTGCAGCTTTCAAACACTCATGAGGAGACACTATACTGTCATTTCCTCTGTCCTTACTGCAAGATGCAAGAAATAGTAAATTGCTTTATTTATATACACTGGGCCCCTTGGTCCTCATTTTTATTTCCAAAGTCCTCTTTTTACACAGATTCACATTCATTTACTGCTTGAATTTTGCAATAGTACTGTACACCACTTGACCCCACACAGGAAATTCACTCTGCAGTGTTATTTTTGCCTTCTCTAAAATTTGGCAGACCTGTCAAACTCGGAGATTTCCCAAGCTCCCTTATAGCTCAGGGCATCAGAACCATGAGGCCTCGATGTGTTTGGGTTTGGTTTGGTTTTGGGGGTGGTTATTTTTCCTTTCTTTCTTGATGACAGAAACCTTTATGCTGATTCCAGCCTTAAATACTGCATCCTGAGCAGCGCGACAACTGGGGAAAACAAGATCTACAGTGTCAGCCACTTACACGTGTTCTCACGTAGTCACCATCTGTCTGGCAGTCCCAGAAGTCAGCAGCTCGTATCACAAAAAGCACTGTCATATTAAACACCCTGCTGACACAGAGACCACGCAGTGAGGGACCGAGCTTGCTGGCTGCTGAGCCATCAGGTGACGGCCTCAAAATGCAGCACCACAGAACCACTAAATGATAGTCCTTCAAGGTCTTGTCCTCCTCATCCTTCTCCCAACTACAGGCTTCACACTGATGATGAAACTGCTGCAGCTCACATGGTGTAAGTTTGCTAAATAATTGTCATTTTACAAACTTGCAAGTCCGCAAATGGCTCCTATTGCATGTGTTTGCAGGGTATGTTGAGAGGACTAAAAGAACCCTCTGAAACAAAGGTTACAAAGGTTACAGTCCTTGCCAAAATAAGCCGTTTGCCTTCATTCAGTAAAGTGCCTGATGGTTAAGTGAGTTAAACAGGGCTGGGGAATAATTTTGAAAGGCTGAAAGAATTGTCTCCAGGGCTCCTAGGGAGGAACAATCCAAGGCTCTGCCATATGGTAGGACGCAGTTTGCTTTCCACAGCTTAACTGGCTAAGCACAGGTGAGTAGGAAAGCTCTGGCTTTGGCATCTCATCCATTTCCAAGGGCTTAAACAACACACTGAGCCCCTCATGACCACATTGCTTAAGCTCTGATACTGAGAGAAAACAAATCTTCATGTCCAGCCTATCACTACATGATCATGTGTGGTCCTAGTGAAGGACGTGGGACTGTGACCTGCAAAACACAGTAAGAAAAATTTCTGTCATCTCCAACAGGAAAAGGAACAAGCTCAGAAGGGATGACCTGCTCACTCCTACATGTAAACACACAAATTCAAAACATGTAAGTATAGGTTTAAATCAAAACACGGACATATCAAACCATTACTCCTTGGTATAACATCTTACGTGCCTTAAAAGAAACTAGAAATTATTCACATCTATGTTATTTTGGGAGATTTTAGGCTTAATCTCATTGTGTCAATTTGTTTCCCGGGAACAAGAGATCCTGACAACCTCCAGCTTCATGCTTGGGTTGATCTTGCCAGCAGAGATGATGATGATGCAGCATTTGCATTCCCTAATTCCCTTCAGCAGATAAGTAGATTTCTGTTCTTACAGAAATACAGCAATTATTTTTATGCTATGTATACAAATGCATTTTTTCTAAGGCTGGTTCTGAAACACTTAAATCTGCTCATAAATGTAGAATGAAATTTTTTCTAGGCATGCGGTTCCTTTTCTAGCAACTACTGTTTGAAAGCTGAATTGTGGAATCTCCTTCTTCCTTTCTCCCTTTCCAGCCTCGTGAAGACAGTGTGGTAGAGGACTCTTCTCATGGAGGTATCACTGAATGTAATTGTTTCAGTAACAAGAAGCTTGTTTCCCAAAAAAAGTAGCCCAGCCACAGAAGTGTCAGCATGGAGACACAAGCAGAGAATCCTGGAAAAGCCTCCGAGATGGTTCTGCCAAGTTGCCACACCTTGATCACTGAGCTCTCAGCTCCCAGGATGACCATGACAGCAAACACTTCACGCAGCCCCAATCCATTGTGACCTAAAGGGCACATCAGAACAGTTCCAAGAGTATTTCTCTTTTGGTAGCACCAAAAGGGCCCCGATGGGAATACCAGACCCTGGCCTGCCCTAGGTTCCCAACACCCTGTTATTCAACACGCTGAAAAACAATGGCAAAGCTGGTAATTAGTAATTGAGAAGCCACTTCCTTGTTCATACAGCAAGAAAGCCACTGCATTTCACACTGACACAAGGGCTGGGCTGCCAAGGGGCTCAGGGCAGGTGGAGCCCACCGGAGGAACTGGGTCATGTTTCTGCAGAAGGCAGCCCTGTGACAGGAGATCTGGCACTGCCTTGGGCACTGGCCTGCCCTCCACACACTGCTGAACTCCCCTAAGGCAAAGCCAGCCTTGTTCTTGGAACTGCTTCCTGGGCTGCACAAAGAAACACCATGGGAGACTGCCAAACCCAGAGGAGATGAGGCCACCCAAGGGTAGGCAGACAACCACCCTGCGCACCGCAGGATTAGGGGCAGAGCTGTGACACACTGAGACCTCCCTGGCTGGAGAGAGACACTCACAGGGACTGACTGTGAGCAAGAAGCAGTTTAACAATGCAGTATCAGCTCAGAGCAGCAGCAGGAGATGAGCAGCCTTCCTTCGCACAGCAGGGGATCAGAGATAATCCAGAAAATGGAGACAAATTCAATTTAATACAGCAAATTAAAGGGAAACCAAGAGAAAAAAAATTGGGTCAATCTGGTATGCACATGGCATTCTCATTGACAAAACAAGTAGACAACAAGATTTTTACAGAGGTCTCCAGAAATGAGCAGCACCCAGAAGCTCAGCAGATGGCCTTGAAAAACGGCCTGTTCACTTCAGAGTCCCAGTGGGAGCTGAGCCCTTTCAAAATAGCTGGAACAGTCTCTTAGCTATCAAGCAACCACCAGCAAAGGAGGTGAATTTGCTTTCACAGCATTTCCTCTGGCTCATTCCAAGTTTTCCCTGCTCATCTGTGTATTTCCAATTAAAATACCATTCTTATTTTCCTAACTGGTTCCCCCAGTTAGCAGCAGGGGAGGAAGAGAGTAGAAACAAAAGCTCTCAGTAACACAGGCTCAGAGAAGCATCAGAGAAAATGCAGCTCCAGGGCTCTGACACAGGAGCACGGAGCCCGCTGCTGCTTCCCCTGACGTTCCAAGGACAGGGGGGCACATCAGGCTGTGCATTTGTATTCCCTGCCACCGCCTCGGCCTGGCCTTTCTCTTCGCTCCCCCAAGCACAGACATCATCTCATCATTGGAGAGATGACCTGTGAGCAAACTGCATTGCAGCCTGCACTGCCTGGGCACGGAGCCCAAGGTGAGGGAAACAGCACAGAGCAAAGCTACACGGGCACCAGACATGTTCAGCTCTTGACATGCCTGGCTGTCAAGACGTACATTCTGCTGCTCTAAGGAGTCACCAGCAGATGATAATGCTGCTGCAACCTCCAGAAACACCCTTTGTCACTGCTGTGTATATAGTGCCAGAGTGAAAGCTCATTTTTACTGTCCAAAAAACAAAACAAAACAAAAAAATGAAGGAAGAGAAACAGATGTATTCATAGCGAAATATTTTCCTGTGCCCGCTGCAAATCCGGTATCTTCCACTGACCACAAATACAGAAAAGAAAGTATCTGGGAGAGAGAAAAATAAGTCTTTGCTAACAGTCTAATTTTCATTTGGAAGTGAAGGGAGCCCTGGCTGAGAAAAAAGGCTGAGGAGATAAAAATCCGAGGTGGTGAAAGCACATTCATAAAGGGCACGAGGAAAAGGGGGGGAGGAAATCAATCACAGGAACAGACAAGATCAAACGGCAGCATACCAGTAGCAGCCGTATTTCCTTGGGAAAAAAAGCTGCAGGATGAAGAGGCAGCACAGCACCATGCTGCGAGGAGTGCTGCTCTCCTCACCCACTGCACAGAGAGAGTTGTTCTTTCTCCATAGCAACAAGATACTTAAAAGCCAATCTGGAGACTGAAGACCGGCTCAAAAACAAAACACAACATGTATCGATTTATTATCTCTATTTTAAGCCTCAGCTGGGAAGTACACAGGATAGCGTTTGTTTAGCCCGAGGAAGCATCTTCATGGAAAGCTCTCTCCTCCCTTTATACCTCCCTGCCTCAGAAGCCTTGGTGTGAAGCAAACTGTGGCACTTTACATGTTCCCTGCTCTTAGCTAATGCCAAAGACATCAGGCACAAACACAGCCCGAGGTGCTTATAGCTGAAGCCTCTCCACTGCTGCCTTTTGCATGGACTGCAGGGAGGCATCCATACCTCCAAACTCTTCTCACAGGACCCTGGCAGTGGTTGGGGAAGGAGGAGGAGTTGCAGCCTTTTGCTGCAAAAAAACAAACCAACAAAAAAAACCCAATAAACACAATAATAAACAAACAAAACTCCCAAACCTGCCGTTCAGTAGTTACCAGCTCAAGTCAGTGATTGCAAGGACTCAGGATACACTCGTACCTTGTCCTTGGAGCCTGCCTATACCTTGGCTTGGAAACAGCTCTGCTCAGGCACCTGAATGACTTCAATAAAGCCATTATGCTGACTGCACTGGCAGGGCTCTGGTAACATCACAGACCTCACCTCCTCCCCAAAGGCACCAACGGAGCCTGCACAGCACATTCCAGAATGCACCAGGATTATCCAAGAATCCCATCAAGGTTTGGGTGAATGGAGCGTGCCGGAAAAGCCGCAGAGCAGCTGGGCTTTCAGCCCTGCCCTTGCTTCAGCTCAGCTGCTGGGGTGAGCTTCCCCATCTTCCTTCCTGCAGAGAAGGAGCACACAGCAGCATGGGAGCTATGGAACGAGCACAGCTGAACACCACGGAGAGCAGCGCTGTCTGTGCTCAGCCAGGAGGGCTTCACCAACAGCGGGGCACACAGGGGTACTGCCAGCAGTGCTCCTTGGTGGCCAAAAAGGCCAGTAGCTTCCTGGCCTGTGTCAGGAATAGTGTGGCCAGCAGGAGCAGGGAAGTCATTCTTCCCCTGAACTCGGCACTGGTGAGGCCACACCTAGAGTGCTGTGTCCAGTTCTGGGCCCCTCAGCGCAGGAAGGACATTGAGACACCTGAGAGCGTCCAGAGAAGGGCAACAAGGCTGGTGAGGGGCTTGGAACACAAGCCCTGCGAGGAACGGCTGAGGGAACTGGGGGTGTTTAGCATGGAGAAAAGGAGACTCAGAGGTGACCTTATCACTCTCTACAACTCCTTGAAAGGTGGCTGTAGCCAAGTGGGGCTTGGTCTCTTTCTCCAGGCAACAACTGACAGAACAAGAGGACACAGACTTAAGCTGTGCCAAAGAGAAGATAGGTTGGATATTAGGGAAAAGCTTTTTACAGAAAGAGTGATAAAATATTGGAATGGTCTACCCAGGGAGGTGGTAGAATCACCATCCCTGGATGTGTTTAAAAAGAGATTAGATGTGGCAATCGCTGCCCTGGTTTGGTTTAGTTGAGGTGTTGGGGCATGGGTTGGACTCAATGATCTTGAGGGTCTCTTCCAACCTGGTGATTCTGTGAAACAGGGCCACTCTGGGGCAGGCACTGTCCCTCAGGGCAGGATGGCACTGCCAAGGACAGGGCAGTGCACAGAGGTAAAGTGTTCACACAGCACCTGAGCAGGGAGGCTTTTGCCCAGTGGAGAAACAAGAACATGCTGAGGGTTTGGAAATGCAAGCTAAGAGTCTTAACTGGCACTGAATACTGGGGAACTGGTGGGAATTGGGCATGAGATGGCACACGGAGCAAATGCAGAAAGCTGTTGACTGTGAACGAGCATGCCAAAAATATGGTCCCGTGTGCCAATTTTGTTGGTTCTAAAGTCTCCTTCACTGCAAAATGTTACTGTTTGAAGGACCACAGAACATTCAGGAGGAAGGAAAAGCCTGGTTTAAGATTATCCAAAGATGCACTTGCAGTGTCTGCCATGAAAACCATCATTTGAATTTCACATTAGTATTAAACATAGTTCTAGTTTAGATTCACCCATGAGTCATAAGTTTTTTTTTAAAAAAAAAGCACTGTACTCAGCAACTTTGCCTTGGCTCAGCACTATTATCTTACAGACTTCATCTGTACATCTGCTAAATCAAGAACTCCAGAAAAAAATCCAATCCACATACACTAAACCTCCATCTGTCTAACTATTTCTCCTACAGCTAATGTATATTTTAGATCTAAAATACAGAAACTTTCAATTGGCCAATCCTTAACCACTATATTTATTATGGGTCTTGATTTTTCATTTCCTCGTGCAACATTTTATTCAAGAATAAAATATTAATTTTCAAGCCACTGAGTCAATTTATTGTTACTTTTTTAAAAAAAAAAATTACCTTACTACAAAGTCTTTCCAAAAGAGCTGCATGAAAAGGATAAGAGTAATATTCATCTGCATAGATTATGAAGTAGAAGGAAAAGCATGAATCAGCTTGTCCTCATAAAAACACATTTGCTAACCAAAGTCTGTTTCCTACACAATTAGTTACAAGTGCAGAAATATTTCTTTTAATAAGTGGCTTCGAAGGTTGCCAGGAGCAAATCTCTGTGGAATGCATACAAAGTTGTTCTGGTTTTTCCTGCGTAGGTTACCTTACTGAACTCAAAATGGAAGTATCCAAAGAGCTTTTTAGGAGCTTAGGGAGCAACACAGCTAAAATATATTAAGTATATGGCACTTTTTCTCTCTTCCCCCCACCCTGTCCCCTCACAACCAGAATGGAAAATAACAATATTTATGAGCCTTTAGCTCAGAGCTTACAGCAGCTCCAGAAAAGCACTGCTTCCTATGCAGGCTCAGCCAGCCCCACATCTCCCCCACCAGAGAGCCAGGTTGTGGGGTGGCACTGTGACCAGACATGGCATTTTGCAGTGTGCCCTCTCAAAGCTGATGTCACTCCCGCATGAATTTCCAGCAGAGAACAAAAAATCACAAGGCACAGGCTGTAAATCACAAGGGCTTAGTTGTTCCATCTTAGGAAGTTAATTATCCTGATGATGTTATCTTAATTAAATGGTAGCTAATCTAAGCTTATATTTAAGCCTGAAATGTGAATGTATTTTAAAAACTCTTGATGATAGCAAATCTGAAGAGACAGAGGAAGGAAAGGAAAAATACCAGGGAAAGTAGGGTTGGTTGAATTGCACAAGCAACCATACTTCTAAATACAGGCAATTACAGCTCAGATTTCCTCCTTTAGGGTTGTCTAGATGAATCAGATTTCTAAGGGGAAAATGTGAGGGTCCCCAAGCAAAAGATGAAAGCAGATACACAAAATAGAAATGATAAAATTGGTCGTCTGAGAAAAAAACCCCCAACATCTGAAGTCAGAGGTTAGCAGAGAATCTTTGAAGAGTCCTGCTGTGTGAATAGTTATTTACACTTTTCTAGCTCACTGAAAACAGTGGTGGTCTTGCAAAAAATTTACAGCAACCTACCAAGGTGCCATGCATACAAGCCAGCAGCCACTTGAGAGTGTTTATGGGCAATGACAACCTTTGCGTAGAAGGAAGAAAAAAAAAAATGGCTAGACATTTAAGAAATTGTTCCTTTTTCTTCAAGGACAAGGGAAATTTAACATGGCCAGCAGAGAAAAGGCAAAACCCAGAAATTATAGCTGTAATTGAGCAGAGAGGACTCTACTAAAGGCTGATACTAACAGCTCAGCATCTGAACAGTGAGAGACACTAGATGTCCTAATCCTTCAGTCCACACTCCTCCATCACCATTCCCATTTCTTTCCTACCCAAATCCCCTCAAATTGAGAGGACTTTTGTCCTTTATATCTGAAGGATTTAGCTAAAGCAATTACCCTCACATATTACCAACACAATCATCCTTCTCTTTCCCAGGCTGATTTCTACCCGAACACCTAATTTTGCAACCAACAGGCTCAACTTTGCTTGAGCCCTCTTACAGGCAGATGGGCTGTTCATAGTCTCCTTCTGAGCAGAGCTGGAAGACCCCATACCCTCCCATGCCTATCAGTAATCTGCACTGAGTTTTAGAAGGTCACATCCTGCATCACTCTAAATTGAATTCCAGCCTTCCAATCAGGGAAGCAAATGCACATATAACCTTTGCAAGCAATTAAGTGTACTGCCTCTGCTAGCTCTGGTGATTTCTCTGACACTTGAATCTCAAGAATTCAGTAATTACTTTTGCTGGCCTTTGTTCTGCCATGAGGTCGAGACAGCGAGTTTCACTTCCAGTGTGTATCAGAATCGGTTATCAAAAAAGATAAAGAGAGATTTTTAAAGAATCTCTTTTAAAGAGAGATTCAATAAAAACAATCATGCTCCTGCTTTTCCCTTTTGGCAGTGCTGAAAAGCCTTTACAAAAGTAAGAGCTGGCTTCTGTGACCCCCACACTCGTTGATCCTTCTGTCAATCTTGTTTGCTAGCTTCCCTATTCCCATTTTAGAAAGGTCTGAGTTTGCCTTTGGATATTAAGAAACTCAAGGAATGTATTTCTTTACAAACAAGGATGATGTCCAAGTGGAGAATTTGATCTTTGAATCTAGACAAAAATAATTCTACAATGCTCTGGAACACCTTATCAACACACACCACCAGAATGAGGCCCACAGACAGGGGACAAGATAACAAGGGGCATATTTTTGCCTTGGTACAAACTGTTTTAAATCTGAGCTAGAAGAAGTTAAACTTTACACTGCAGTACCCAAAGAAGTGCACTTAACCCTTATACAAACACTCTAACTAAAGTCAGCAACTAAAGGTTTGCAAAAACAAGTATCATTCCAAAATGAAAACCAGAAAAGGGAGATTCAAAAGCATGTTATCTCTTTATGGGCCATGTAAGATATTACCTTGCTGTTAAATTACATTAGTCCACAAAGCTAACTGGAACAGTAAAGAAGAAAAGCTGTTGTCCTCCAGGTGTATCAGAGTAGTAAGCAAGCCACACTGGGAGCACAAAACATGCAATTTATAAAACAGAAGGACAAACCTCTTTATCTTCACAAGTCTCTTTGGAAACAGAAATACCATGACTAAACACAGGAAAGGGAACTAGAATACAGGATGCTAAGAATGCTTAACAAATAAGTCCACCTCTGTGAGGAAGTGTGATGGAGAGACATGACTTGTGTTGAGCCACATGTGTGCATGAAAGGCAGTACACAAAGAAGTGCCTGATTTGAGCTCAGGATTAGGTGCAGCCAGAGTCAAATGAGCACTTAAAAGACTAACATGTCATTCCTGGTGAGACTCAATAAAGGACTACAGCTTTAGGACAGGCTCCTCCTGCCCTCTCAAATCAGGTGTCTTCATTGCCCACCATTAACTCCTACAACCCAAAACTGAGGGATTCCCAGAGCTGTTAGTCGCTTCTGGGAAAAATTACCTGATGAAAGAATAAAGCAAGCCAAATGCAGCTTGTAAACAGGGAGCTATTTGTGATGTTAGTGTTATCACATTTTGTTTTCTTGTTTTTCTCATCCAGTCAAAGACAGTCTCTCCAGTTAAGGAGGCATATTTGGTTTTGGGGAATACAGCAACATGCAGTCATTTTAGGTAATTATTTGAGATCTGTAAAAAACTTGGAGCTTCCTCTAGAAGCTTGCACTGGGTTCTTGTACACAACTGAAGCTGTACAAGAATGTGCAGCACAAGACAGAAAAGGCCAGTCCCAATCAAATGGTGATGATCAATAGGCTGTGGCTGCTAACCTCCCAAGAGAGAGATGTGTGGAAGAGCAGGAAATGCTGCTAAGTCTCAGAGACAGTTAAAATATTTAGGTTCACCTACAGAAAAATCAGCAGCAAGACTGAGTGCAATTACAGAGCAGACACTTCTTGTTAATGCCCTGCAAGCATTAACTTGAAATATTTCATTATTACCACTGTGTGCTGTCCCTCAGACACTGAGCTTTTGTCAATCCAAGGACATGTTGCTTATTCCAGCTGACTTGAAGGCAATTCTCATCTCTCTCTCTCCTTTCCCCTCCAAACACTTGCAGGACAGAGTGAAAGGCAACACTGAGTTAAATATTCATCATTTTTGTTGACTGGTTCTTCATGAAAATTGCATGGAACCCATAACATAGGCATTTGAAAGCATGCTGCAGCCCCAGTTTAAAAACTAAAAGCATGGGAGAGGACAAAGCTGTAACTGTTACACACTGAAACACAATAATGAATAGCTAAAGTCCCACAGGAGCATAAAGTCTGTGAGCTCCCACACCAGGGACACACCATTGCTTGGCCTACTTAAAAGTTTGTAAATTAATTTCTCACAGATTTCAAACCTGTCTGTAGAGAGGCAGAGATGCCCACAAGCAGTCACCACAAGGAGACAGTTTAATAGTGTAGTCTCATTTTTCATGGTATATTTTGTTCCTGCCACCCTAAAATTTTAACAACTGAAAACCTAAGGTCATTTTAGGTAATGTTCTTCCTCCCTTTGGTTCTCTTATCACCCTACCTTAGTTCCCATGATGAAGCAAGCTCTGCCTTGAGCTTTGGGAACACAAGATCAGAGCTGTCACCGTTCTGGACTCGCCACTGAGCACCGCTGGCTGCAATCCAGCCCTCCTGGAGCAGTCAGCATGGGGCTTGTGTGTTCCTATCTGCCTAAGAAGGGGGACATCCCTGTGCCTGCAGCTTTCCTGGAGAGAAATCCACTAATAGCAGCACTGAACTATCAAAACATGTAGCTTTGCCCAGGAACTTCATCTAAGAAAAAGAAAAAGGAGCAGAAATAGGAGTTATTTCTAAAACATATCCATTTAAAACATGGGGAAGGGGGTTTTGGAGTTTTTTTCTTCAATTTTAACATTAAGGTTAACAACTTATTTTGGAGTGTTAAGAAGACAGATCATAGCAGAAATGCCAATTTAAAAACTGAAACAACAAACAAAACATGACAAACCTGACTTACCTCCCACAAACACAAAGCAAACTGTCATTAAGCTATCCCTCTATGCACAGGAATTGAAGTCAAGCCCAGTCTCTCTCTTTTTTTCACACAGGATTAGGTGATAAGTTACCCAAAAACAATCCAAAAGAGCTCCAAAACTACTCCTTACATGGCAGATAGTTTTGAAGGCTCCATTCTGTCACTGATTTTGGCAGTTGTGAAATTAAGCTGCACCATTTTTCCATATAATTTCTCCTTACAGTACTCTGGCTTTGAGGGGGTGCAGCTCTCCTAACATCATAACCAGCCTTGGAAGCTAAGGCATTATGCCAAGGCCTACATCTTTACCATTTCTACCGATTCCCCAGGATGATGACATTAAGAAAAAAAAGCCTTATAAGCAGTCCAAAATTACAGACAGCTTCCAACTGAACAGATATTAAAAAAAGAACTGACATCAAAAGTTACTCAACAGGAGGGAGCTGTATCTAGTGACATGCTGCAGTTGCAGTGAAGAGGAGGAAGTAACTAAACTTCTGCTATCCTTGGTGCTGACTCACCACATTCTGGCTGCAGGATATGACATCCTGAAAGAAGCTCGAGTTTCTAGAGAAGTCCCTAATGCAGTCAAGTATCTCACTGCACAACTACTTCGCCTAGAACTGAGACAAAAATCTGAGTTCTCAAGTCCTTAAGATAGTGGCTGATATCCTGCAGGGTGTCAAGACTGCTATTTGGAGAAGAGTGGAAAATAACAGACATTAAACAGGGCTTTCTGTTGTTAAGGACCAATTCTGGTTGTATCAAGACTGGGCTACAGAATTTGTCCAACTTCCTTGTCTTCTGTATTCCCTGGACTGAAAGCCATGTTCTCTTGCTAACATCCTTCTCCTTCACCCCAAACCAGCAACAAAACACTTCTCAGCAAACAAACAGCCAGAGGCCTGGGTAACAGAGACAGCAGCTGGGAACTGGGGGGACATGTGCCCCTTGCTGCTGTGTTCCAGCATTGCTCCAAGCCAGAGGCATCAAGGGGTGACAGGGACCTTGTGTTGCAAGGAAGATCTCAGCTCAGGTTATACAGAGAAAAGACAGTCAGGAACAGAAGAGTATTCATTTATAATGAAGCCAAATGAATGCTTTAAAAAAAAAACAAACCAAAAAACAAGAAAATCACATATACTAGATCTCACAAATTTGAGCCTCCTTTATGTGCATGTATACATCTGTGATGGTAAGTTATATGCACACACAGAGATATGTTCATAAATAGGCTAAATATACTCCCCAAAAGAAGATTTGACATTTCCAGCCTTAATCCTGTCACCCAGAACAGACCAATTTGCACGATCTTCAAGGCCAGCTGCTGGGTTCATCTGCTGAAAGTAACTTCACATGATACATTTATTTGCTGGGAGGGCAATACTGTTTTGACTCAAACTTACCCTGATTAGCCCTATGCCAGTGAGAGTCATTGCTGTGTTTGTTCAAATTAGTATGCCTCCTAAATCATGGAGAGAAGGTCACTTTACAGACCCTGGAGCGGGAAGAAGCTCTGGACAAAAATAGGATGGCACTGTCACGGCATTTATCAGCCAGGTTCAGATCACTTTCATCCTTAATGTCTCTGCTATATTTTGTTATTTAAGTACATGATTACCAAGGGAAAGCTTATTTAATCCACCTGAAAAAAGAATTATAAATACTACAGATCATCAGATGACTTTAGAAACAAAGCAATATACAAATTTCACCCTTTCCACTACAGAGTTTTCTTATGCATAATAAAGTATCCACAGACATCATATACACAAACGTATTTCACTAGAGAGCTCTCTCTACAGTCAGCATCCACAGAGTGATTGACAGAGAAGCATGGGCTACTATTCCCATTTTGGACAGCAGATGTAAATTAGAGTTTGACATTAGATATGTATCAGTATTGTAAAAGTAGAGAAAAAATAAACCATGTAAGAAATCAATAATTACAACAAGCCAGACAGCAGGAAAAATGCTTCCTACCAAGGCTCCTGCTCATCATATCCATGTGTTTATAGGAGGGTAAGAGTTACCTCATTTACCTTCTTTCCTCACAAGACCTTTTTTTTTTGTATTACATAGTCAGAGATTATTAGGACAGAAAACACATGAAGTAACACTGGAAGTGTCAGAGCCTACAGGCAAGAACAGATTTGTCAAAATATCACAGCAGCCTTTTCTGCCACAAAGCCGACTTGGGGATTCACCCACCCCATCTGCTACACAATTACAGGATGAGGGGTCAGCACTGAGCCAAAACTGAGGGGGAGAGAAGGGATGACATAGTCCTCACTCTGTAGTCTTTAACAGCTCTGCCTTCTACTTGCATACACAAAACCTGAAGGTGGGGGCTAAGAAAGAAAAGGAAGAATATGAGGATTTCCCTACACACACTTTTTTTCTCACTTTAAGGAGAATTCTTGAGAAGGAAATTAATTCCTAATAGCTGCATCCAACACCACTGCTCTTATGGACCCAGGGCCCATGCAGAGACTGCTGCCCTGTGGCTGGAAGGGCCAGCCAGGCCACTGAGGTTCTCCTGAGCTGCCTCCCAGGGGATGCACTGTTTCCTGGAACAGCATCCTTAGCTGCAGACAGTGGTGGTGTTATGTGCTTCCTGAAATGCTGCTCCTCCATGCAGCTAAGAGCATTAAGATCCTTGAAGGGAGGAGTGTTTGCAGACCATACTGTTTGCAAGCTGTCCAGGAAATGAGTCTTTCCTATTAAAAAAAAAAAAAAACAGTGTTCAAACTGAAAGCCATGATGTTCAGGATATCTTCCTAAGTCATCTGACTTCTTAAAAATGTTACCTATCCTTCCCTCCAAATGACATCTCAATTCTACAAATGCAGTTACACTGGTGTTTGAATGCTGAGTGCTTTATACACATCTAAAGTGTTTCAGAAACAAGTGCCTGTCTCATTCTTCACTCTCTAATTAAAAAAAAAGAGGGTTTCTAGTTCCATACCACTGTTTTGAAAACCATCACACGGAACATGGCATATATTGCAGTAAGAAGAAATCTTTGGGTGTTCAAGTAATGAGCACAAAACCTAAGCTATTGCAGCCTAAGTGAATGTTTCTGCAGTTTGTAAAACCACAGTATGAAAAATACCGAGATCAAAAGGGAGGGCTGAGCCTCCCTAACATTTTCGTGTATTTAATTTTGGATGATAAGAACATCCCTAGGAAAAGCTCATTCAGTAATGAAATCTGAAATGAAAAATGACCACCCAGAAGTAAAAGTAGTCATACACAATTAATGAATTCATTCAGCCAGCCAATAAATCAAACAGCAAACCAGACTCTCTTAATCATGCAGAGAAACATTTTTCAGTGCTTCTTTTACTGTACTTTGCTCAAGGCCTACATTACCAATTGGTTGTTTCTTTAATTCTTAACCATTTACAATATAATGTTATTTTAAACTTAAGTGTTATCCAAGAATACTGTGTAAGAACATATTATACTTTCTAGGTTTCTAATCCTCAAAGAAATGAGTATCAGAAAATTTACTTTATGGGTTGAAGAAGCCTGTGAGTATTCAGCAAGTTATTAGAGCACAGATAGCTATAACTATCCAGAAAGGGTCCTAGCTCTTCCCTTTTTGGGTAAAACTTCATACAAACAGATATCAGACATGAAGAAAGTTATCACTGCCTGAAGCTTTCACACTCTCTTTCCATCAGGGATTCAAGGGGTTTACCCTTGGGATGCAGACAAGAATAACTTCATAAAGTTTTGTGAAAGACATTTTGAAAATTTTCACTTACTATTCAATTTTTCCGTGCAACAATGGACTAAATTAAACAGTAACTCTCTAAAAGCCCAAAGCAAGACCCTATTGAGAAAAGAAAGAGCAGCTTCACTGAAGCCTGAAAAACCACATCAAACTTCTTTGCCTTTCAGTTGCACGTGTCTTTATTCCCCAAAGCTCACCTACTAACTCCCAATAGTTCTCTCATGTCCTTACAGATTTCCCCAAAAATTTAGGAACAACCAGATCAGGCTTCTATTGAACTTTACAAATGCATGCTTCAGTGCAGGAGCTACATGTGCTCTTCAGAGAAACCCATCATCAAATTTATGCCAAAGAGGCAGAAGCCAAGATGGTGCTCCTCCTAAGACTGGATTTTTTGCCAGCTCCAAACGATGGCCACACTCAAAACTTTTGAAATCTAAGGGGCCACTGAAGGGCAAAGCTGCCTGATAATCCCTGATATTCTCACTCCTACCACACTCTTTCATGCTGAAATCATGATTATTGGTTTGCTTTTTTTCCCTTTGGATACGACTTCCACACACCTGTGACCTGAACGAGCACCAACTGAGCACAAGGGACTGTGCTGATTCTCCAGGCTCTTTCCAACAGCAGGGTCCAGACTGTGCCAACTTCTACTGCCAGCTTGGTACTGACAGGTCACACAGATTCCTCTCTCCCGGATTTCCACTTTCTCAAGGAGGGCAGTGAAGACAGCCCCAACAAGGTGACTCATCAGCAAAACCCTGCCTCCAGTTACAATTATTGCAGCTATGATTCCTGAGTGAGCCTATTAATCGAAGTCTCTGCACAGCAGAGACCTTTAATTTTACAGAAATCCTTTCAAGTCACCTCCAAACCTGGCAATAAAACCAATTTTCCTCCTCCCAAATAGTTCCACCTGCACACATAAGACTGCTGTGACCAGCTCTTCAGCCCACACTCACCCAACATTCATCAGAACTCCATGACAGCACCTACAAACCCAAGCAGGAGCACAGACCCTAACTCAAACTTCTCCTGGGAGGAGGGTGAACAGCAGCTTGGAGCACTGCACCTGGCTGCTGCTAGCTCTGCTTGGCCCTGCACATCAGCAGAGCAGTAGGCAGGAGAGCAGGAAGAGCCCACTAAAGGATACTGTACTACTTTTGTACAAAAAAAGCCAGAACAAAACAAAACAAAACCCAAAAAGACCTAATGTCCTCAATTCACCTGGCCCTGTACCAGAACAACAGGCAATGAAGTGATGAAATATGATAAAATAGAACCTGGGGGGAAGGGGGGGTGCAAGGAGAGAAACCTCCAACAATGATAATTTTATTAAACACTTTACATTAAGCAAGTCAGAAAGCTTGCTGCACCATTAGAGCATGCCCTGTATATTTTGCATTTCTTAGCTTAGAGACAGCAAAAAACAAGTTCTGAGGGTCCTGTCAGGACACCTGACCTTGCTGGGGGGACACAGCCTGCTGCCCTTTGCAGCTCACCTGTTTCTTACACAGGCTGCCTCCTTCAGGCAATACACCAAGGAGTCACAGGCAACATCAGAAACACTTCTTTGCAGGCATTGCTTTGTCCTGAGAAGAGTCAGAGCCCAAAGGAAGAACAGAGACACATTTTGTACCTTCCAGCTAGCATATTAATTTTGCAGGTCCTGTCATGCTACTAACAGTGCTCAGAGTCCCTTTGCTTGTGCCACCCGGTGGGGCTGTGCTTCCTCTGCCTTCTGACAACCCATCCCCTGTGAGCACACCACAGTGGGAAGGGATAGGACATGGGCATCCCAGTACACACAGACAGTCCCTACAGAGAAGAGCTGTAAAAACAGCAAATATGGGACAGATACAGGGACAAATTTATGTTTGACTTGACATCAGACTCATTCCTGGAATTCCTGCTGAACTGCTAGTGGGTAACACAGGCAGATTTCCATGCCTCAGTTTTCTTCATTGCCCAAATGTGTGTGCATGAATATAAAGCAAGAGGGAAAAAAAGGCTGTTGAAGTATGAACTGGCTTTGGACATACCTAGTGTGAAAATCCTGTGTTTTCCACCTCCGGATTACAAACACATTCTTCAAGTAAACTTTAGAGCTACTTGTTTTGGGAAGTCCTTGAGCTGAAAGAGGCCTGGGATTTTTAGAGTGATGACAATTGTCTTTTTTCACTCCCAGGTTTTTGCTTGGAAATATATCTAGAACACAGGTATATTTTTCTTTTGATCAGCACACAGTCAGACCAAACCACATGGCTCCTCTTGCACTTCTCCAGGCCAAGGCCAGTCCAGAAATTACCTACAAAACCCTTACTTCAGAAAGATTAGATTAAAAGCTTAGAGATGATGAATATATATATATCCTTTCCCCTGAAGCCCTGATGGAGATCATGCATCATCATCTTCATTTTTCAAACGAGAAAGGGGAGGGACACACAATGGAGGACATTTACCTCATGTCAGCTGGAACACCAGTGACAGCAGCAGGAGCAGGATCTCCTTCTCCCATTTCTGAGCCTACTGGTTATCCAAGTGTTGCTTAGATAATCTGAATACACACAGTGTTGTGACAGAGTCACTGGTGACTTTCCCAGAGACCTTCCACTGTCATGCTGTCAGATGCTGCAGCTCCTGTCTCCCCTCCAGGCTCATGCCCCCACAACAAGCACAAAGTAAATGCTGGAGCAAAGCACTGTAAAACATTGCACAGTGTTTTACAGACCCATGATACCTACACCAAACATGATTTCAGAGGAGAGAAAGAGAGCCATCCTCCCAGCTCAGTGTTTTGGCACAAAAGTGGTTTTTCATTCAGTCATGCTGAGAAAACACAAGGAAATACAGAAAAGCAAGAGTTTTCAAAAATCAATTAAAATAAATTAGCTCGTAATGAAGAGAAAAAAAAAAGTCTCCCTCTAAATATGAAACCATCATTAAATGTTAGTAGCAAAAGGATGGTCCCAGCTACCTTCTGGGTGCAAGTTATCCACTTTATGGTGTTTAAGGAATAGAGCATAGCACACCAGATATTGGACAGGCCAGCAATCTAAAATAGGGTGGGTGAAGACAGAGAGGCTGAACTGAAGTGTTCCAAACTCCTAAGAAGGAAAACTGTGAGTATTTGTGGATTTCTCTCCTTGCATGCCTAATAAATGAGCTTCTGGCCTGGTGTGCTCTGACCACAAATGTGCAGTGAACTGTCATGAAATTCCAGCTCCCACCACGAGCAGGCTGGACAGAAACACCAAACAATTATGTTCAATGATATTGTCAAGCTAGCTTTTGCAAAAACAGGGTAATGGGGAGAAAAAACCCCACAAAAATACTGGCCCATTCTTTAGAAAGGAAAGTGCAGGGCAGTGTATTCATACTAAAAGATGTCCCTTCAAAGCACATTAAACTGCACTGATGATGGAACATGAACAAAAACCCCCTCAAGTTTCTTAGAGCATTGCTGAAAATAACTCCACTGTATTGATCCCATTGGAAGTCTTTTTGTATTTTTCCCATGGCTCTTTCTTGGTTATCTGAGGTGTGCAGTGCTTATTTGCAATACAGAAACAAACCTTCTGTGTAGAAAAATACAGAAGCTAGAAATTTAAATTACTTACCAGTTTAATAACATTTTTTTTATATTAGAGGATGATTCATAACTAACTTGCAATCTTGAAAAAATAAAAAGGGGCCAAGGACAGTCTACAATTTTTATGGCAATGATCAATGTTTAGCTTACTTTCTTTTTAAACATGATATCAAAGTGATATTATGCAAGGACTTTTGAGCTCTTTAAAAACTCTGCTAGATGATATTTCATCATTGTCCTAACTAGACCATGAAAATTAAACACATTTTGCTAGAAGGGATATAAAATAAAGGAAAGTTTAAGGGCATCTCTCCCCCATGTCCTACACCCATATCTGTGTTCCACAGTGCACTCCAGGGCAGGAATGGGCAAATGAGCACCAGCACAGGCATGTAATTCACACAACATTAAGTAGCCCCAGGGGGAGATAACTGCTTAGTTCCAAAGCAGGAGAACTGGGCATCCCAGTGCATCTCACCCGGGCTCATTAGGGCTCATTAACTCCTGGAGATAGCTCCAGCAACAGCCTGGGTGTCCTGCAACTGTACTTCTCACATAGTGTGCCACACTGATACCCACACAGCTACAGCCAGGAGTGGAGATCACCTGCTTCCTGCTAAGCATTCTTTTTCCAGGGTCAAAAAAAAAAAAAAAAAAGCTTTAGGGCCAAAGTTGCTGATTTTCTGCTGTTAATATGGCAGGAAGACACCACACCCTGTTCCATGATTAGAGCTTATGGGGACTTTGCCACACTGGCAATTCACAGCAGGGTAGTTTATATGGGCACAAACTGGCAAGAGGCATTTTCCAAGTTTGCTCTGAAATAGAATTTCAAGGAGACCAAAGAAGTGCAGAAATGCAGAAGTCAAGTAGCATAATACTAAAAAGAGACTTGGACTGCTCTGTGTCATAAGAAGTAGCTGAACAGACCCTTTGCAAGCTTCCTGCAGGAGCCCAGAGACTCAAAGGAACAGGATAAAGCCGTCTTTCATCTTTGCCATCCTGAGAGGAAGAAGCTAACACTCATCTGCATAAATCACTGAGAAAGCAAACTGGAAACAGAAGCAGGCTAAAAAAGCACATAAGAACAGCCAGTAGAGTGGAAGGGAAAAACACAGCAAGAACAACTTGTCACATGGACAGCACTGCAAAATCAAATCTCCAGCAGTGCTAAGACCAGCTTTGAGCAATGGCTTCAGAACACCCTGCTCCCTAGTTGGCTTTGCCTTCCATGAATCCCTAAGCAAAGTAGTTACTTACATTCTTTCTTCACTAAAATATAACTTAGCACCTTCCTATGATTGCTCCACAATAAAAAAAAAAACCTCTTAACACTAATCATGTGACAGCACTGACTCCATCACAGAGCTTCAACACTGGAGACCAAAAACATGCCCCACAAGTGGAAGGGAAGACTGTTCATTTATCAGTCTGCACTACCACATCCCCTGACCTATTTTATTACTAAAAATAGTCCCTCTTAGGTCACTGCTGCAAATTGAATTCTGCTGCTTCATTGCCCACTGCAATCTCACAGAACTGCATGCTGCCTACACACAAAACACTAAGTAGGTTAACTTATTCACTGCCAGGGATGCAGCCAGTCTCCTCATATGGATAAAAAGACACAGGCAATTTTCCCTAAAACGAGTGAAATGTTTCTGGCATTGCAGCTAAAAGTCCAAGCCCAATTATTTACATTGCACCATGAATATAAATGCCTGCCTTCCAATTTGCCCACACTTACAAGGTGTTTTTCAATATCAGCCTTGCAAGATATGTTTTCAACGGATTTAATGTTACAAGTGATACAACAGCAGCCCTAATGACCTCTACTGACAAACAACCAAGTTTTTGGTGTTTAGCCCCCTCACTAGGATAAGTCCGGGAAAGCAGGAGACAACAGGGAATTAGTCAAAATGTTCCAAGTTAAAAAGACAACCCCTTCTTTGAAAGGATCCTGTGTGTGCAATTCCCAATCCAAAGCATCTCATGATTATCACACCATGAAGAGAGCTGGCAAATTTAGACCTAACAGACACAGACTATTTTAAAAAGAGAGGAAGAGGAAGGCATGAACTTCACAGAACAAGAACTTATTAAAGGATCCTAGGCAGGAGACTGAAACAGGCATTGTTGACCAATTCATGCTTAATAGTGAACAAACACACAGAACATGCTGTTTTATTTAAGCTAGATGGAAAAAACTAGCATATTTCCCTGGGCTATTACTGCATCTTCATTTCATCACTTCAATAGCTTCCCAATCTTAAACAAACACACCCCAAAACCAAGCAAAGATCAAAGACAACTGACTTCATGTCAGCTTTCTGCTTAAATCACTGCAAATTCTGCTGGGAATTTCTTAGTATGCAGCAGATGCACACAGAGCTGAACCATTCAAATGATTCACAGGCTCATTAACCTAACTTTATTGTTATTTAGTTATGAAACCAAGTTTCTCACTTCCTGCTATTCTAGGAATAACATCTGCCAAATCTGGGCTTTCTTGACAGAGGGAAAAACCAATGTCTTCAGGGGGCAAAACAGCCTCAGATCTGCCTGAGCTTCAGCTGGTGTCATTCACTGAGATGCTGGAGGCACCGTGGGTCACAAGTTGTGTTGAGAAGTCCATGGCCTTCCCAGCTGAGAAAGATGAACTCAAATACATCACCACAAGGGGAACCACAGTCTCTTACCAAGGATATTTGAAATGTGCTCACAGGAGGAAACTGGCCTTGCTAGCCAAGGTGCAGTTTCCCATTCACTGAAAAGGCATGAAATACACACTGCAAAGCAGCCTGGGTCTGCACTCCTGACCATCCTGAGCTCCAGATTTGCCACGTCTCACTAGGGATTGACTGGAGATTTAAAACAAGCCAAAAAAAAACAAAAAAAAAAAACAAGAAGGTACCATTTTCTNATGTCCTTTTAGACCTTAGTTTCTCCAAGATGTTATAGCATTAACTGCCTTTTTTATTTCTTACGAGATCAAAAAAGTGTTCTGTTGGAACACTTTAATGCAGTCACTGCACTTCAAAGACACATTACTTCATTCTCTTTCTGAACTCTCCTTTTCCTTCTATTCTATTCTGCTTCTGCTTAATAAAACCTCCCTCTATTAGAAACGCTATTTCTGCGTCTGTGCATGTCTGTGTCTATTCTCAGAGAGATAGGATCAAAATCCTCAGAGGTCATAAGACAGACTATTCAACAGGTCAGGTAACTAACAGGAATGTCAGCTAAGTTAGTATTAGCAAGATAATTAACAACAGCACTCAAGCAATGATGCTCAACACAAGTGAAAATAAACTACTTCCACAAGTTTTCCAGGATCATCTCACATGAAACCAAGAGATCATCTGCATAAGTAATTAACTTCCTAATTAACACTATGGTCAAAAGTGGAAGTATCTGAACTCTGCCTATTTTTTGGTTTTTTAGAGTTAATATTATGCTTTATAAGTAAAAACTTAGTCTAAGTTTACAAACCAACAAAACAAAAAAACAGATTTATATTTATGAAGCTCTAAAGTCATCCAAGACCTAAAAACCAAAACTGTTTTTTATGGATCACTAAGAAATCTACGAAGCTTTCAAAGTGCCTGGATCCACTAACATGGATTTAAAAGGTCAGTGAAAACACACACGCACCACTGCTACTGAATTTCTGGTGAGAGGGTAGGAAACATGGGCCAAATGTCAAAGACAAAATGAAACTAAACAAACTTATTTCAAAATATATTTCAGTCCCAAAACATAGAGTTTACCATTTAAAACTTCAACCAGTTCATCGTTTAGGCTCAGTTCTTTACATCGCTATCTTCCGACTGTAGGGAACTGTGAAATCAAGTCTTTTGTCTTTCAGCATCTAAGAAAATTTAGGACTTTATTATAAAATATTATGAATCCCTCACTAGGGATTGACTATAGATTTAAAATAAGCCAAAATTAAAAAAAAAAAAAAAAGAAAAAAGAAAAAAACAAGTAGGTACCATTTTCTTATTTCTAGCCAGCAGGTCAAGGCAAAGTTAGTACGTTGATATATATTTTTCATGTATATATTTGAAAGGTATATCAACTATATATTTCAATGGTATATCACCCACTTCAGTACCATCAAGTCACTATTAAGTCAAGGTCACTATTAAGCATGAATTGGTCAACAGTACCTGTTTCAGTCTCCTGCCTAGGATCCTTTAATAAGTTCTTGTTCTGTGAAGTTCATGCCTTCCTCTTCCTCTCTTTTTATGAATGATTATTTATAAAATATTATGAAAATTTAATGACCAACCATCTGTTAAGTCCACACCACTCAGAGGTACTAACTAAATGCACTGCCATATCTGACTTCTATCACAGTAAACAATGAGTCACACAAATATTGGCACCAAGGCAAAGCAGGCACTTTGAGGCCTGAACGAGGCCAGGTGAAGTGACACAGCAATAGGTAATGTTTGTACTCACACAACTGTGCTTCCCATGCCTGGCCACTTTTGCAAGTGGTGGGCACCAAAGTCCACGTGGGCCTGAATGCCCACACCAAGCCAGGTACAGATCACTGCAGCACCTGTGTGCTCTGCAGTTTGATCTTCAACTCAGAGCTGTGGCACCACTTCTGAAACAAGGGCCAAGGCTGGGCAGAACACAAGTTGCTCCTCGTGGCCAAAAAGTCACACAACCTCCTCTTCCAGGAAAGAGAAATCCCTGAGGCTGAGGACCTGCTGGAAGTCGCGCTGCTCAGAATGATGCACGGGAGAGCGCGCGAGGCTGTCAGCTCACGTTCACACTTGGTGAAAAAAAGAATCAGCTGCCACCTCACACTCCCTTCTGAACATCTGCAAACAAATGCTAAATCAGCAGGGTACCTCCCTCCTGCTGCCAGTGTTTTGCCTCATGCTCTCTTTCTCTCTTTTTCCAGAAGCACTACTTTGGCGAAGAGACCCCCTTGGAAACCCCCACGTTTCCTGACACCTCTGAGAGCTCTGGTGAAGTGGCCGTGTGATACAGGGGCCAAGCCTTCAGCTGCAAATCTGCCTCATCTGCCTCATCTGCCTCAGTCTCCAGCAGCTGCAAGATTAAAAATAGCTGCCATAGGCAAACCACAGCAGAAGATGAGAACGTTTGTTCCTTTATTTCAGGCTGATAATGGTGTCACTGTTGACATGTTTGGGCTCTGAAAGGAGCACTAATGAGGAAATGGACAGAATTATAAAGGCAGAATAAGGAACATTCCAAAATAGAAATGGGAAAATTACCCTCCTTTTAAATTTACATGGAAAATTTGACTAGCCATGACAAAATTATATGCTTATTCGGCTCTTTGGGATGAATTTCTTGCTAACTACAAGCAGAGCAATCATTTAAAGCAGCATTCTCAGCTCTTAAAATTGATTTTCACCCTGACCAAATGAGATAATTTTATCAGGTATGAAAATCATATGTGCCATCATTGTCTCTTCATGACTTGAGAAGAACATGGTCAATAAGGAATGAAACCATACTGTTGTCAGATTTCCTCTATCACTAATTAGCCAGGTAGCCAAACCTTTGGTAACCCAAGGTCAGTCCTGCCTCTTGGTGGCTGCAAGCCACATTTCTTAAAAACTCAGCATGGTAAAGAGCCATCAGTATCACTGAAATCTCCAAATTATTTCTGAGCTCCAGCTTCCACCACTGTGCCACAGGGAACAGCTACCTCTGAAAGGGCCAGGTTCATGGAAAGGCTACCTGACATCCAGGAGCAGGAAAACTGCCAACTTTCAATTATCTGCATCCAGCCATGAAAGGCATCTCTGGAGGCCTTTGGATAAACATCTAAAATAGGCAAAATCCAATGCTGCTAAACAGAAAAGCATCAAG
Source organism: Rhipidura dahli (assembly GCA_013399225.1). Lineage (NCBI taxonomy): Eukaryota > Metazoa > Chordata > Aves > Passeriformes > Rhipiduridae > Rhipidura > Rhipidura dahli. The sequence goes on along the minus strand of VXAC01007221.1, from coordinate 527,005 downwards.
CAGAGTCTAAGCTGATCTACACACTCACAGACACATTTAATGATGTAATGAGCACTGCAACATGGCAGTGGCCATTGACAATGTGCCCCATTCAAATGAGATCCCTGTCTGGTCTGCAAAGAGCCCAAACACAGATTCAGCTATGGACCGTGGAGGGGGAAATCTCCCACTAGCCAGTGATGGCAGCCCTCAGGGCTGTGCCCTCTGTGCAAACCCAGGGCAAGGTCTGCACCCAGGCTCAAATTTAAACTGAAACCATAAATACTAGCCCTAAACATGAAACTAGCTTCTTTTTCTGGACATTGCTACATCCCAGGATAACCCCAGAACTGGACTTGGAGCACAGCATAACACAGATGATTAAATAAAAACTTGCCACTGGATCCTTTTTTCAGTCACTTCTGGGAGGATGGTCTTTTTAGTTTCATCATTCTATGCCTAAATTGCATTTGAAGAGCAGATATATGTCTAAAACAGGTCAGAAATAAGCAAAATCATCATGGAGACACAGTTACCCTGCATTCAGAGTTTACAGAGAGCCTGGGTTTAAGATGAGAAGTCCTCTTAAGATAGTAGACTTCTGGTCTAGTGTAGTCACTCCTTTGTTAATTATATTTGGGTACAACTGCCCCAGAAGGAAGAAGCTGTGTAAGAATGAATTCCATGAGTTTTATGGAGAATAGCCAAGATTTGCATACACTGCCTACCTAAGTCCTCATGTGAATGTTCCTCGCTCTCAGGATTATAAAATGCACACTGGAAACCTGGCTATTTGTACACAAAGTATCTGACCCTTGGAAATTACATATGCCACTTCTCCACCCAAAATAAAGTGTTTTCAACTATCACATTTACACAAAGCTTTTGCATGTTTAGACACAAAGCCAATACATCTCTTTGGTCATCCTTTATGATGTCCGCTTCAACCTCCTGTGACAAAGACAGAAGGCAGAGCAAATCTGGCAGGAGCATTCTCAGAGGAGCATTCTCAAATGTCTTGCTTGTTTATGAGGAAAGTGAAGCGCTTTCTGTGCTTTTTACAAGCGTGTTTGCCCCTTCTCCTTTCTTGCAGCTGCTGTGAACCAACCCACTGAGGAAGACAGAGGCTCTGAGCTGGAGCCTTTCACTTATTTACAGACCACTGCTCCTTTTGTGCAATGCAGCTTGTGCTGCTCTGAGGCAGCATTCACTGCTCTGAATTATTACAGACTCCGTCCCCTTGCTGCTGAGCACTGACTTGCACAAGGCAGAGCTGTTCCAGTTTGATTACCCTGAAGAACAGCAGCACCAAGGCATGAAGGAAAGCTGAGAGCACCCTTAAGATGACTTTGTTTTACCAAAATGACAACATGGCAAAGTGCCAGTCTGTGATGGAAGAGAAAGCACAAATCCTGAAGAGCAAGGGATGCTGAACTTTAAGAAGGCATCCAGTCAGTATTAATATAAAACTAAAGCAGGTTTGGGAGAACACAAATAAGGACACCGAGAAGAAGACACAAGGGTCAGACTAGATGAGTTTTAAAGGAATGCCTGATTACTACTACCCTCACAAAAATAATAGAGATTCTAACTGCTTAACATTCAGATCAAGAGCTCAGCTGTACATTTACTGAAATTATTAATTGGGTCATCTTATGCCCTCTGAAAAGGCATTTATCAGAATCTCAGACTGTTCCTTGTGCCCTGCAGAGAAATCTGTTCCCCCTCTGTTCAGGAGTGATCCATCTTACTGCAACTCATCTGTCACCAAATGGTTTCATGCAAACAGCTGTATCAACTTCCCTGTCACTTCTCTGCCACTCTGCCTGTCCAAAATACACAGAATAATGCACCTGAACTTTTTAACCATGAATCACACTGACAAAACTTGGAAGATCATCAAATTTGGCTACACTCAAGACTTGTCAGTGAGCAGGATGGATAAGTAACACAGATATTACTGAGAATAGGAAGGCTGAATTAATTTAGCAGTTCCCTTGGACCCCACATTAAAAATGGCCTTGAGAATCTCTCTTACTCTGAGCATCCCTCAGATTCTTCAGAAAAAAGCAAAAGGGAGTGAGACACCTAAAAACTATTTTACCCCCTCCTTAAAATGGCTACAAATTGGGGGAATCTCAAAACCAGACCCAGAAATACTTAAAAATACTTCCTATTATATACTAGACTAGCAGCCTAGTCTTCTAGTGAAAGGGGATTTAGTGTTATCTTAATTTAAAAGTTAATATTTAAAGTTATTGTAATAGGGAGAGAAAAAAGCTAACTTATTGCACTGTAGTCTTGGAACATGAATGAAAAAGAGACAAGAAACTTCCAGATGTCATTCCTGTACATTTGTTTTCACATCTTTGGGACATATCAATGTGTATGCAAGTGGTCCACAAACGTGGGTCAATACATCACATGTATGCACAGACTTATCCAGTCGCTTCCTCTAAGAGTTACAGTATCAAATGCCTGTGTCTGCCTGGTTCTGGCAGGAGAATTTACAAATCTGGAAGGAAGGGGCTGCAATCTGGATGGAAAGTAGGAAGCAATTGAGGTGTCCTACCACATAACCATCCTGCACCATCAGAATATGAAAACAATAAAACTTTGAAGAGGAATACTCAAAGACAGGGATCATTCTGATCCATCACAGTGAGCCTGATTATCATCCACCATGATGAAACTCAGCCTGCCTTAAGAAGCTGGGTGCCCAGAGACATGTGTGTACAAAAAAATGACTAATCTTACAATAACTCTAAAAATCTTGGCTGAAATCACTCAAATTGCACACAAGTGTCACATATCTCATTTACCAGGGAAGTATGCACCAGAAACATCCCAGAGCAGTAAGATGACACAGGTTCACTAGCTCTGAAAGAGATCAGTATTAACATTTATAAATTAAAAATTAAAATTTATAAATTGATGGCAGCTGACTGGACTAGAAGTGAGTGAAGTTCATTTCCAGGCAAACTTACTCATCACAGTTCCATGGGGGCTTTTTGGATATTCTGCTTGCTAGGGACACCCTAACAGCTGAACTCCAGCCCTTCCAAGCTATGGAATAGCTTTAAATAAAAAAATTTTTAAAAAATTAAAAATACCAAGACAGATGGATCACTGCACCATGTAATACAAACTTAACTTTCCCACTGTACATTAATGTATTACATGGTTTTCCATTTCCTTCAGCAGTTCCTCTACACTTAAAGATAGAGAATGTACCTAATAGATCAGCCTCAAGCTGAGTGGGAAAAATATAAATAGATGGAAGCAACTTCTGCTTCACATTTGTTTGCTTAAACTAAGGGAACAAAACTAATTATTTTAATTTCTGCATCTCAAAATGCCTTTCATTTTTGCACATCACGTACAGAACACCAAACAGAGGTGTGTTATGCTATAGAAGGCATTTATTCACCAAGTTACAGCTTTGCAGTACTGCAGCATCATCAACATTTTACCATCTGGGCCAGGTGTTTAACAACTTAAAACATGATTCAAGCCTGACTTCAAGTTTAATTCTTCTAGCCAACAATAATGCAGCCTAGTAGACTGTTTTACAGTGCTGTGTAACAGACTGGAAATCAGCTCTTCACAGGATAAAATACTTGCTTTGTACCTTGCAATTCTTTGGGGAGCCAGTACAGTCATTCACCTGCATAAAGAAGAGAAGGTGGACTTCAGACAAGTTGCATCTACACAGTTTTCATCTATATGATCTTTCTTACCTGCCCTACACTTTTGCAAGGAGATCACAAAATTCTGACTTAGGATTTTTGCTTAGGTTTTAGGGCTGAGGAGAGAAGCACATATCCTAAGACTTTACGCTGAACAGTAAAGCATGCTTGCAGGCAGCCAAGGAATGAGGATTTAGAAAACCCTGTTAACAGAGGAAATTAAAACCATCTAATTCATGGCCACATGAACCCCAACAAATGTGTGAGGAGGATAATCTGGAGAGCCCAAAGCAGCAGGGAGTGAGGCATGGTGACTCAAGCAGGTTTTGGTTCCCCTGGATATTCAGCACTCTGAGCTGTGGAGTCTGAAGGCTCAGGCAGACAAAGCCCTGTTGATTTCTGCTGCCTTAGCCCCAAACACCAACCAAACTCCAGCTATAAAGCAAGCATAAGTACATTTACTGCCATTATTTTGTAGGTGGCTGCACATCAAGCCAAACTATCAGAAACAGTCCTGGAATTCTCTAATCCTTAACTCTCCCAGGCAGAAATCACCAGCTGCAGACATAAGGGTGAAACTTGGCACATTCGTTTCCAGCCAAGACAATTACCAAGTTTGAGCTCCAGCCCTGGGGACTTAAATGAATGCACAAAGTCCCTGTAATAATACAAGTTTATAGTTCTTAAGGCTTTAACTGCTCACACGGAATTTGCAAGTCAGCATCAGGCAGAAGCAACCACAAGACCTTTGCAGAGGGAAACAACCCTCAAAGTTAGTAGGCAATAGCTTCACAAAGCATGAGAAAACCAGTAACTGGGAAATACAGAAATGCACAGTCTCTGAAGCAGGATATTTGAAAATGAGGCACATTTTGTACTTCAGAAGACTGAGAGAGCATCCGTCGCAATTATGATGCTTCCCTGGTAGGTACCCTAATTACCTCGAGAGGAAAAAAACCACCAACCCCACTCCTGTTCCATTTCTGGCATTGAATTCACTGGCTGGGGAAATCTCTTTGGTTAATAGGTATTTATGCTATTTTCCTTGCAAAGCACACGTTGCCATGGAGCACTGATCACAGGCAGAAGGAAGTGACTCTGCCTTTCTGAACTGCACAGCTCTCACTTGAGGGACTCTGTCTCACTCCCTGTCAGCCTTCACCTTTTGCTAACTGCACAGGGCAAAACCACAGTGAGCTGCAGTTCTATTTGTTTTGATTGTAGTGAACGGTCTCATCCAAAAGCTCCTCTTAAAAGTCTTCCCCATTTTTCACTGGCACTTTGCTTTGACAGAATGGAGTTTCCTTTCCTCCAGAGTGAGAAGGTGGCAGATGGGAGAAGGAGGAGGATCCAAGCAGACAGAGAAGTATTGCACAAGACACATGCTGAACTTGTCAACAGAACAAGATTTCTTTACTACAGTGCTTAAAAAAATTTAAGCGCCTGCTTCTTTACTCAACAGATTTACAGAGCCATACAATAGCATTCAGGCTTTTTTATTTTAGGGCATCCAGAATTTACCTAGGATGAATCTTGCTTTACTGTTAACTTGATCAACAGTGTAGTAGTGAGACTGAAGGAATCTGAGTGACAGCAAACCATCATACTACCCCTGCTATAAATAGCAGGCAACACAAGGTTTGGATGTAAGCAGAATACATTTGGATTCCTACTTCCTTTCATTGGTAGGTGGCAAGATGAGTCTTGGGGCCAGAAAAAAAACCCCTTAAAAATAGGGTGTGTGGTCTCAGAACAGCAAGGATATCAAAACCTGATACCTTTAACATTTTTTCCTCTTTTGGGCCTACAGAAAAAAACTGATGTGAGATTTAAGGGTATGGTTGGCCAGATGCACTGAAGAAAGCAGCAAAGACAAACCTGATCCGGTCTCCAATCTGGCACAGGAAATCTCACAGCTGGCTGCTTCCTGCCTGGCATTTCTCTCTGGGAGAGGAACAGAACTGCACTCCTGGGACTAAAGGAAGGCTCCAGGTTAAATAAACATATGTAAAAGCTGCCTCCAGTAGGAAACCTTTCAATACTCACCAAGAAGCCCCATAACTGAGGAGACTAAAGTAATGTTCAGTGACCACAAATCAGATGGTGAGTTCAACAGAGCACAGACACTGAGGACAACTTTCCCCTCCTCTATACAGAAATAACACAAATAAAGTAAATATTTTCTTGCCTAAGCAAACATCTGCTTCTCAGAAAGGGCCAGAATCATCCATGCACTGGGTCTTCATCACAGAGAGCCAGTGAGTGCTGGAAATTTGCCATATGTCACACACTATCCTGCATGCCCAATGTGAAGCACACAGTAACACAATGAACTCACATGCAACTGGTATTTCTGAAATAATCCCTTTTGGAGGCCTCAGTAATAGATCTTCCCTTGAAGTAAAGGTCACAGATTTGATCTACTATCAGCAGGGAACAGTAACAAATTATGAATTATTCCTATCAAAACTAGGGAACAATTTATTTTACAGAAGTTGCAAGCAATTTATTAAATCAGTACCACAAAAAATACACATCTTGAAAAATGTAACAGCTACCAAGATTCTGTTAATAGAACAAAATTCAGCAGGCTACACTGGAAAAAAGTTCTTACCCCTTGAGCATACATACATCTTTCACCACTACCACACCACACACCAAGTGTCCCATGTGCTCATTTAGAAGTACGTGTTGCAGGGCTTTAAGAGATACACCTTTCATCTCATTCAATTTTAAAAGACCTTGAAATGGTGATAACTCAAAAAAACCAAAAAGTCCAAGAAAAAGTGCATGGGAGGAAACAGTTCAGGGGAAAAAATAGGAAGTTTGAAAGCCAAAGCAAACTGTCTTTCAAGGCAAGTGAGCTTCCTACTCAGAATTATATGATTTGTGTTGCTTGTCATCCTGCCCATTTTGTGAGATGTCTCAACTCAGCAAGATAGCAGCTGGTGTCACTGAAAACCAAAGGCATAAGGGAAGCCAACCTCCAGTTTAATATCTTAGACATTTGCAGCAAAGCAGCTGCTTACTTGTTCAATCTCTTGGCAACTCAGATTTGTCACCAAGGTCATGGCAGATTAGTTATTTTTAAAAATTAATATTAAAATGCCTAAAGGAAAGGAAGGGGAGATGATTAATGATGTATCCTGATAAAATAATTTTCCCATGTTTGACTGAATTGTTGCTCTGAGCATCATCCACAACAAAAAAAAAAAAGAAAACTCATCAAGTTAAGAATTTTGAATAGAAAGGATTCTGAACTGGCTGAAATTCTTTCCTACTGAGAAAATTTGAAACTGAAATCTTCTAGCCAGGTACATCCTTCACTCATCAGAAAAGGGCTGTGTCTGGCATTACAGAAGGTGCTATGGGCAGTGGCACTCTGGGGGATTCAGAGCAGCCTGATTCTCTTGTACAAGGTGAACAACAGGAGATGTGTGAACAGCTTGTAGGGTTTTGAGTCCCTGGCGCTGCAGGTCACATAACATCCACACTGAGAATGTGCTACATCTTTGCAAAATTCCCCAGAGGAACAGGGGTCTGGAAAGGCCACAGGTGGGCCACAGAGGACACTGAAGGTCATTCTCACAGCTGGGATAAGCACTGGAAATTTCCCTGTGGTACAGAATCTCCTAAGCTGCCTGAAGATACTTCAGGTGTAAAAAAGAGCAAATATTTGCTCTTTTGTCAGGCTCCCTAGGTCTAACCTCACACCCACTGAACAACTCACACAAAAAACAAGTAACAAGTGAATATGACCCATGAATAAGAGCAGAGTTAAAACTGGATTTCGTGTTCATTATGGGCTTGTTTGGAAGTTTCACCTCTTCCACCCACTGCCTTGGGCTGGTGCTCCCCACCATGATCACAGTAATCTACTAATTTGTTCCCAAACAATGCTACAGAGCAGGGATATAATAAGATGCTAAACCTGAACAAAGAAAGATAGACCTTACAACCTGAATTCCTGGCATCATGTTCTCCTAGAGAACATTTAATTTAGCAAGTCAGTGCTAGAATGAATACAAACAAAGTTTATACCAGGATCAATACATCATACATTATCTTCTCAAAGTAATTATTCCATTAGATTTGTAGGAGGGAGGAGGATGTAGGCCAGAACTGAGCTAGAGAAAATATCACTATCTCATCTGAAAACATCTACCAGGAAGGACTCAGCACAGTGGTTTTTTAAAATCATTACAGTTAGGGTGTGTGTTGTTGCTGGTGGTGGTGGTTGGGTTTCTCTGGTTTTGAGAACACTGACAGATGTGCTGCCATCTTCAGCAAGTCCAGAGCTATCAAATACTCAGGTAATAGAGGCATTTTGCTCCTTAAAGACTGATGGGCACCAAGACCTGTGTATGTGTCAGTATTCTCTCACTTCATTCAGCTTCCTGCCAATCACAGTTATGTTTGAAGCCTTGCTGTAAACAAGTATAACACGAGTCCTGTGTGATTTACTTGATCACCAGGAATCTATCAACCCTCCTCACTGCTCCAAGAGAAATGTTAATGATCTATGCTAAATATCTCTTAAAGCCCCATTCACAGAGCTTTCAGTCCTTCACACTTTCTCACAGTTCAAATAAGCCCAACAATCGAAAAAAATAATGATGTGAAGACATTTCTCAGGAATAATAAAAGTCCCAGTTTAGCCTGGTCGTTCCTCAGAGACTGAAAAAAAAGCACAGGAAAAAGCACAATAGTGAAATGAGTCTCAGAAGCATTTTTAATTTTAATTACTTTGTTACCTCCCTTCTATAAAGAAGCACTTGAGTGAAAGAAGTTCAAAAAGCAAGGACAAGTAAAGGGTAATTTTTATAAATATGCCAACTTTTAATCTCTTTGCATTTGACCTTTTTTCCCCTAATATTTTTCTTAAATACTTATCTCTCTAAAGCAAATGATTTTTAGTAAAATCCTTTATTTTTACCCTGAAAGCTTGCTGCAGGCTTGCAAGCTTGAACAGCTTCCTCTTTGTTATTAGTAGGTAAAATAATCTTGCCTGCCAGCTAATACCTCAAGATTTTCTCCACTGCAATTCCCACAACCTTCAAATTCCAAGTCCTAACTCCTAAAGTGGGAAAGAGGGATCTGCTCTTATGGAAAGGCACAGAAACAATTCCCCATGCCACCTTGGTGTACAAAAGCTTCAGGGAGCCTGCTTTGATGTGTGCATTCAGCCCTGTGCAGACACAGCCAAATAGAGCAGTGCTGGCCCACAAGTGCCCCTATTTCACCATCAGCCTGGCAATATTTCCCAAATGTCCCTACTCCATCATCTCTCAGACTTATGGCACTGTCAGCATCCCTGACACCAGCTTTGGTTCTTGAAAGATTTTTCTGAGCTTCATAACCCAAAGAGAACAGGAGAACCATATGACCAAAACACACTGTAAAATCCAAAAAGTGGGCAGCAAAGACGACTTCAAAATGCACATTTGTGAAAATGAAAAAAAACCCAAACTCGTGGTCAAGCCAATCTCCAAAGACCCCAACTCCAAATCTTTTTATTTTGCAAAAAGCTACCAAGAGTATTTAAGACAGTGTTAGAAAAACACACACACACAAAAAAAATATCAGAAGGAAAAAGCTTCAGAGATTGTTCACTTAGAGCATGTAACAAACTAAGCTGGTCACAAATATCCACTCATGTGCTGACAGAAAAATTTCTTAGTGCTCCATAATGGAGCTGGACAGTGGCTACACACAAACACGGGGGTTGTCAACCCAAGGTTCTGTAGCAAGATATTCCCTCCTGGAGATCTCACAGCATGGCCAGGGCACTCTTCACACCATCTTTCTAAATATAAACTTCCTTGCCCTGCTGTCAGCCAGCCATTTAGCTGCAAAATCTCTACTCAGTGATACGCTCAGAAGGTAAAGTGTGGAGGTTGCTGCATGTTCAGAACCCAGAATTACCAGCACAGCTCACTGCAGAGCTGCTCAGCAGAAGGGCACTGAAGCCTCAATTTGTTGCCCTCCTGAGTGCTTTGAGCTGCTTTGCTGGCCTTGTGCTTTTACTTGGGTGAGCATCTTTCCTGCATGCTCTAGATGACTCCCCAAAGCCAGACATTCGTCCTTCCTTTTATTTCATTTTAAAGCCACCAAACGCTTAAATCTCTCTTTGGTGAGCAAGGATGCCTATTTTTGTAACTCCTGTTTGCTTCCTTGAAAATTCAGATAAATATGCCTTAGATATATTGGATGTATTTTTCTTCTACTTCAAAGTAATTGCTCTGCTTAGAGCGTGCAAGTAAACAAACATGATAAAATCTGATTTGCTTTCTAAACACCCAGTATCCATCCACTGAACCCTCTGACAGAGGACTGCATGCACCTGTACTGCAGCTCCCACTCTTAAGAGTGTTCTTATCCTCTGTGCTTTTCTAAAACCAGGTGGAAGGACTTCTCCTTTACACAAATACCTGCAGGGAAGGGCTCCCTGCTCATCCTGCTCCAAGCAAAATTCCTGCTTGGCAACTTTTGCTGGTTGTTTGCTGTCTTCCCATGACAACTATCTCCTCCAGCTGCCACTCAGAGCTCCAGCTGGATGGCTTTAGCTGTCACCAGAGGTTAATATTCTTCACTTGCCTCTTCCCCATCTTTGGGAGGCTTCTTGATGCAGCAGACTCATCCCTGTGGATGTGATGCAGTGTCTCGCAGGAAACAGACTGACAGCACACAGGAGCTCAGCTCCAGACAAACTCTGAGCTGACAACCACAGTGATATGTAAAGTTCAGTGAAAAATTTTACGAGCTTTTCATACAGGAGAAAAATAACAGCTTTTATCTTCGGGGCCTAAGCAGCTCTGCATCTGCTCACAGCAGGAAACTACACTGTAAACAACATGACAAGCACTGCATTATTACCTGTTTATATGCTAAATGATATAAATTAAGATAGAGACACACACACCAAGACTAATTATATTTTAAAATTACCTCTCTGAAGGGAAGGGAAATGATTGCAACCATTATCAGTTGCGATGCAATACTTAAAAAAAAAAAATTAAAAAATCAGGTCCTGTTACTCTATGCAGTTCTAAAATACGCTAAGAGGCAGTTTTTATTCCAAAAATTTCACAACCTAAATTGACAAGCCGCATAGAGAAAAGAGGAAGCTGAACACAGCATTCCAGAGAGTTAAGTCACCCAAAATATGCGTCAATACAGTGACAAAGCCTGCAAGAGAAGGTGGCTGTAAAATCTGGACTTCATTGCAGTTACAGAAGCTGCAGTTCAGACAGATCTTATCCTAAACTTTGTAGTTTCTTTTTAGGGAGTCAGTGCAATCCCATTTTCTCTTGTGACTCTAATTAGCTTTTCACAGCAAAATACTCACCCTTTCCTATAGCCAGCTGCAAATGACTTCAGACAATTCAGTTGATACAAAGCTACTTTTAGCCCCATCAGAAGACTTTTCCAAATGCTCAAATTAGCATTTCCTCATTTCTCTCCTCATCACCTTACACCCACAAATTCGTGAGATAGTTGGCAACTTGGCTTTCCATTAGCCCTTAGAAAAGAAACACTAGGAGAGCAGGGGATCAGATTCTGTGAGTATAACTTGATGAAAATAACAAAAAAAAAAAACAAAAACCTCAGACTTTTGAAATTTGAAATTCAATCTCAGCTTCCATCTTACCAGAGGAACAATTAGTTTGCCTGGAGCATCAACAATATATGGAAAAGAAACACAAAGTGAGAAGATATTTGAACAACTCACTGTATCTAACCACGACAGGAAAACTGTGATGTCAAATCTGTATCCAGCTATGTCCAAAGCACTCAGACAACATTCTCTCAGGTAATGATATGAATGAGGCTGCTTTTCCCCAACAAATATAACCAAAGCAGCTTATATTTTGAAGAGCTATTTTAACTGTCGAAGCCACATTAAGAGCTAAATGACACACGGAATGGCTCTGCCAGAGAATAAATTTAGAAGGTCGACATATAACCCGCATGAAAACGACAACAGTGATGGTTACTCAAAGTCCTGCCAGGTGCCCTTTAATAAGCAGAGAATGTGATTAGTGCTGCAATGCAAAGAGACAGCGTGCTGCAACATGACTCCATGCTGGTCTGCCAGGAAACCTTTACAATACAGTCCCTGGCTGCACTGGAATTTTTCATGCATAATAAATAAAGCAACAGACTAGCAGACTCAGGCTCCTCGCTGAACACCAGTGCCCTCCACCGTGTACGCTGAAGATTCCTCCAAACACTACAGCAACAGAGAGGATTTATGATTTTTCTCCTCATGACAGGCTGCTGGGTCCCCCCGGGACCGAGTGTCAGACACATGACTCTATCTGCTGCTTCGGAGGGCGGCTGCAAACATCTAAATAATGCTGTCAGCACAACGCAGGGATCCGTCCTTCAGCCTGCACAGGCTCCTCTCCCCACTGCTGCTGGCTCTGCCACAGAAAGAGATCTTTCATAATCTGTTACAGCCCTTTTTTGACTGATGCTCTGTGCAGTACTTCAGTTGGAATCGTGGAACTTTACTAAAAGCATGAAACCTTGCTAATTACAAGGCAGTGGCTTGCATGGAGGAATCCTTCAGCTTCCTTATTAAAAAACATGGAACCAAAGTGGGACAGCACTAGCACCATTTGAGGATGTGTATCATCACCTCCCTAAGCTTTGGTCGTTTTGATCACATTTGTTTTCCAGCTCATAATTGCTGTGTTCATCCAGGATAGGAATATAAAAAGAAAATCTTAACAAAGCATGGAATAACCGCTCTTTTACTGCCCCTCGAACACTACTGCATACTTTAATTCAGACCATTTGAGGCATCAGCTGCCATTTGAGTGGAGGGATGTTTTATCCTAATTTCCTCTACAAAGACTGTTCTTCCATTAAATTCAGTATTGCAGTTTACTGCAGCTTCAGAAGGATTAGAATGCCCATGTTGTAATATTCACAGCTCTCATTGCACAGGAACCACAGAACACAGAACCTTGAAGCTTGTTCTAAATCACACAAAACAAAAAAGGCAACGGGAGACAAAACCAACCCTCTTTTGGAAGGGCCAGCGATTTAGCAGAAAGCTGAGAAGTGATTTTATAAATGTTTCATGATAATGCAGTTGCAGTGAGCACACAAACTCAGAGTGACCAGCCAGGGCCTTGTCCCATCATATGTCACTTGTGCTTCCATGTGCAAAACACACTTATGGCTGGGTGGCCAGCTTGGGCCTTTGGGGTCCATTTTTATTGGTTGAACAATTATTACACAGTGCCCTCTCCACTGCCATTAATCACGGGGGCAAAGCAGTGCTGAGTAAGTAACCTGAACAGGAAAGAAGCCAAAGGAGACAGAGACAAACATGAAATGAGTAACTGTGCAATGGCATTAATCACAAAGCCCAGCTCCTCCTTGTGAGCACCACTGCAGCACCTGCACTGGCAGTGCCTCTGTGGTGTGGGTCACCACACAGCAGCATCCAAGGCAGGATCTGGGGACTGTCTCACTGAAGGATGTTTGAAATCCTCCGCGCAAGAAAACCAGCAGAAGTCAGAATCCACTTTGCTGACTATGAAAGTGCAAGAAAAAGCTTTTTGCACTATCTGAAGTAACCACACGTCCCAACACTTATCCCCTTCAAAACACCACACCAGAAAATGTTAACTTGAAAGATCCACATCTTTCTCTTCCAAACAAACTTCCCTTTGAAGGCTGCTTTAAAGTTGGACTTCAACGGAAATTAATTAGCTTTTAAAACAAGCACTTCCCCCTACATATCCTCCAGTATCTCGTCTTTAAAAGATTTTCATTAGTTTATATGAGTTGAGAAAATTACCAAAAACAAGACCAAAACCAGATATTATGCATTACCAAGGCTTTGGGGAGACAGATTATAGAACTGTCATCCTTGTAATGATTTCTGGTTTGTTTTTTTTTTTAACTACCTCCAAGAGCCTTGAATAAAATTTCAGGGTTTAACTTTTAATAAAATAAGAAATTTGCATTTGGAGGTTCTTCATGGCATTCTGTCCTGAGCCCTGGGGTTGCAGCACAGTCAAGGCACTGCTGCATTTCATAGCATCTCGACTTCTGCAGAGTTAATACTGCTTGATTATTTAAGCTGCAGCATCGCATGAGCTATGTGTTCTCTAAGAAATAACTGTTCTCTTTCTCAAAAAAGGAATGGGGAATGGGTAGGAAACTGCTAAGAGCCTTCTCCATAAATACTGTTTTTAAAAACAGACTTTTTAGGGTAAGACTCAAACCTCCTTATCTTTTCAGTGTTGAAAACACTACAGACTGCAAAACCTGGAAAAAGCTCAGCTTTGTCCCAGTGATTTAGTTCCATTATGTATTTCAGTGATTCGAAGACTCTGTCTCAGTATCACAAAGTCCAGCACTAACACTGCAGCTATCACATGCAGGTAGAAAAGGCACCTTTGTGGTGTTAAGTAAGGGCAGTTTTCAGTGCAGCAAGGTGTTTTTCAGATATGTCATACAACATTCATTAAACAACTACCCATTTCTTTCAGTACAAAAATAGGCTGGTTCCGAAGATGATTAATCCTTGAATGAGGTGAAAGGTCTTTTCTTACTAGGCAGGGATTTTTGTTCCCAAGTGAAGTCACACAAACATAAAAAATATTACAACACTTACAAGTTCAGAATTAGCATCACAGTACAACCCGAAATGAAAATAAAAATGTGTTTTCACCAAGGGCTAGGAGTGAAAATGTTCACACTTTCCTCATGTACTAACAGCAACTTTTAACTCATTAAGTTTAGAAAAGCAGGCACATTTCAAGACAACCCACATCTCATTCGCCTCTATATCAAACATTTACCTCATCATCAAATGAAAACTGAAATACTACCAATGCAGCCACAAAAAAAAAGGAGTAAATGCCATCACAGTGAAGAGAACAGACAGATTTTGCACTGACTTCAGTAGAAGAAAGCAAGAAAAGATAATTCAAATAACTGGACCGTACAAATGGATGCAGACTATATAAAGTAACATGAAAAAACCTAACTGCTTGCAAGCCTTACAGATCAAACAGCTTGTATCACCAGCAAGATGACTGGAACACTACTTCAGCATTTGTGGAATGAATCATAAATCCAACCTCTCCATCCTAAAAGTGTTTCTGTTTAAAAGATGATGCAACAAAAAAAGCACAAGCACATTTGTATACACAACCAGAAATAGTGACTTGAATATTATACTGTTAAAGGCTTTTCAGTTTACCTGTCATACTGAACTTGAATTATTTCTGTATAAAAGTCAATCACTCAAGCATTTACTAATTAAGAAAGACATGGCTGATAGAGTTGCTATAAATGAACTCTGCTTGAATGATAAGTTATTCGAAAATTGTACAACCAAGAAGACATATTCATGGAAATCCGTGTGATATCTCTTAAGGACTGTAACAGTTGACAGCTTTGAACCAAGACTGACCAGTGATCAGAGAAATCTTACCACATAATATTCTAAAAAGTCAACCTCTTAAAAGTATATGTGAAAAATCAATTCAGGGAAAATTGTATCGTAGTTCTTCAGCTCAAAAATTTTTGCAACATCACATTTCTGTTGTTCTTAAAATAAAATTGACTGGCTTCCAGCACTGATAATTTCCCCATTGAATTCAATAAGTGTAGCACACAGCTTAGATAGGCACATGATGTTCTTTACATATGCAAAGTTCTTCGTTTATTGTAACTTTCTTCTGGAATTTCTTTCCCCTACCCATTTTTTTTTCCAGAGATTTCTGCCTAGAAGGCAGAAAACTTAAAAGGACATAAGCAGAGAGAAGGTTGTTCAAACTCAATGCTTTGCTTTCATGCACACTGGAGGAATCTGCCAGCAGTACACTTTTACTTCATCAATTCAGCAAGAAACAAGATTGCTCTTCAGTCGACATTCAGAAGCACCAGCCTGACAATTAATACAGGCATGTGACACTGAACAAGTAGGGAGAAGGGAAAAATCTTTTCTTAAATCCAGCCATAAATGTAATAGAAGTTAACAAATTCACTACAAGGTTTAACTAGAGAAGGATAATTAGAAAAAATACTACAGCAGATATGGAAATACAGAAAATGCTACCTTTGTGACCACTCAACAAAACCAAAAAAAATTGGAGCATGGAAAGCAGGTTGAATACCAAATAGCTGCCTTTCTCTACCTCTGTTAAACCACACTTTAGAAAATAAAGGAACTTCTTTACTTGACATCCCAACACATCAGTCAGAGCAATCAAAAACATCCATGTGGATGGAGTGCTGTTTCATTTCCAGCTCTCATTAGCATGGAATTCCTTCCTTCATCTGTCTTGCCCTGTCTATTAATGGGGATAATTATGCTGCCCTCCTTTATAAAGTGCTTGAAAATCTACAGTTAAAAATGTTCCTAAACAAGTAATTATATATAATAGCAATCATGTATCAAACATCAGTTATCAACTCATCACATGAAGGCAAGAATCTGATTGTTCCTGGAATTAGTACACAAAATTCAATTTCTCCACCGACATTAGCTTCCTAGTACTTCCATCATTGTTACAACAGCTGCATTATGCTAAAATGCACTAAAGAACCTGTCTACCACTGACTGACACTTTGAAGATTTTCCAAGCTTTGAACAACAAAAGACCCAGGACTTTTTTTTCACCGATAATTTTCATGTTAATAACTTCCATCTTGTTAAACAAAGATACTTTTGACCAGCGTCAAGCTCAGATGCTACTCTGAATCTGCAGCCTGAATTGTTGCAATGGCTCCAATCTAAAACAGGCTGTAGTACTTTGCAAATGTATTTTCCTGCTACATCCATCAACCCCTCTCTCCTTACAGGGGCTGGTCTACAAGGACACATTTTCATCATCACCACTTATTGTCACCAGTTTCTCTTCTTCTTTCCTCTACATCTGTATGTCACTTCCCTCCTTTCAGCTGCATACAAGGTCTGTAATCATTCAGTATGTTTGATGTGCACATTTTTCTTTCATCTTGTGCTACTAAAAATGAAAAAAAGGCAAGAGGATTTGCTATAAAATTAAGCTACTTACCAACTATTGCCAGATTATGCTCTGAGCCACACGCAATCTGAAAAAGAAATATTAATGACTAAATCAGAACCTGCTTTCCAGTAGGAAGATAGTCACAGTTATGACAGGAAATTGAAAATTAACCTGAAACAAACAACTACAGCTTGTAGGATGCAAAATCAAGGTTGAAGTGCTCTCACTCTTAAATGGAATTTCTTTTGTAGCCTCACTTAGGGGCTTAGTGGCAGGGGTGCGTGTTTGTTTGGTTTTTTAATAAAGAGGTATTTTATTTCCAAAATGCATCAATACATTTTACTCCTTTCAAGCAAGACTGGCCACCATTCTGCAAAAACATCACACCCATGACACCACCCACTGGATCCAACAAGAGGCACAGAGCAAACACAGATTAAGCCATACAGCTGGGAATCAAAAGGGTGATGAAGATCTCCATATCTCTTATCTCTACTGTTTTTCTGGGTGACTCCTGAAGAACTGCTCAAAGTACACAGGCTCAGTGTGCTAAACCTGATGTGATATGATCCCCACGGTCATTTGCCTAGGACAGAGAAAAACTACCCTAGGACTCACTCCCTTCCTTTAGCTCACTAGTGATAGAAATCAGTTACAAATTTCTTTTCAAAGCACACTTATAGCCAGTGTATTTTTCATCCTTGTTTGCAGCTGCTGTGAACATGTCTGATGTTTAAGTTGCTTTAGTGTATTGAGTTTTTGTACGTTCTCCACCAACAATGGTAATGCAGGCACCAAGAGCAGGCCCCTGTCCTACTGCAAGGCTTTCTCTTTCCCACAGAATTCTTTTTGCAAGGTCACCACTGGCATAATTGGCTGATGTAACATACTTCACTTCACACAAGGTTACTCTGCTGAGTGTCCTCAAGTTTTTAATTTAAATAAAAGCAACCCCCTCAATATCCTGTATCCAGTTCACTGTCTTGCACCTACTTGCTCATTATACCTACTACTGAGCTGGAGAAAATTAATAAGAACATTCTTCTTCAAGTGTATTTGCAATGGCAAAATATAATACAGGAGTATAGGCTCAACTATATTAAAAAATAGAAGTCCATACCATCAAAAGTTTGTATGGTTCTGTGCATGCATAGCTTTATAGCTTTTACAGCCAGAGAAACAGCTACAATCACCTCCATGTCTGCAGAACATAAACCCATAGAATTTAATAAAACAGACCCCTCATGCTCAGGTCATTGTGCTCGAGTATTTACTAGTGAAGAGACACCCAGGACTGACACACTGAAGAGCTTGGGCATTCATGTTACAAATGAACACCACAATCACTGCTGCTCACAATCCATCTGTATCACAACCGCTACACGAAAACATTTGGGCAAAGCCATCCCAACACAGCAATGGCAAGGAAGAAAAGAAAGGCTCCTTAGGACAGGGGTGCTTAGACAACACATTAAAGCATTTGGGAAAACAGGGCAGGAAAAATAATTCACAATCCAGCATGGGCTCATCTTCAGAAAAATCAAGACAAAGCAGCAGGAAAAGCAACGCCTTTGCATCAGCAGGACTGCATCAAGTCTTTTATTCCACAATCCTGCAGACAGGAAAAGCTCCAAGTCCTGACCATTAAAATACATCAATCACTGCCATAGCCCACATCACCATCCTCACCACAAGAACAAGCCCCACACAGGAGCAGGGCTGGCTCCTAATGCCTATTTACTGGCTAACGCTCCCACCTGCGCTTCTCAAGCTGATAAGCTGGTGCCATGGAAACAAGATCCACACATGGAAACACACACAAAGGCTTTCTAGCAAAAAAGCAAAATTCTCTTCTTCACCAAGTGCTGAAAATTGGATGCAGTGAAGTTGCTGCTAATAGAATAAATAAATTTTATCTAAGGTGTACATGAATAATCTTGGCTAATTCCCTAGGAAATACACTGACATAGGCAGAGATTCAAAAGCATCGGCACGAAAGAACTGCTTGGGCTGGTGGCTAACACTGCCAGGATCCACTCCAGAAACACTACATTAAAAAAAGAGAGAAATTTTAAAAAAGCCCCACACGAACAAGGTGTTATTTAGATTGTAAAAACCTCCCCTGACAAAGCAGCATTTTTTTCCTACATCCAATAGCAGCGGGTGCAGAGCCTGCACACCAGATAAAAGAACGCTGGCAATCTCAAACAGCTTTGCACCTGTAGCTGTTACTCTGGCCACTGCTCAGAGCCCCCCAGTAGCCAGCTATCAGGCTGTGAGGGAGTCAGTCAAGCCAGGCCAGGAATGGCTGGGTTATACAGACTGGCCACTGCTGGGGAGCTCCCCATAGCAGCCAATCATGGCCAACACCATGGCCTGATGGGGTATGAGCTGCAAAGCACACAAATGCCTCTTCTGGGGGGGTAAAAGCCACCTCAGTGAAGTGCCAGCTTTGCTAACAACAGTGGAAACCCAGCAAAATCACAAGGTGCTGAAGGCAGTGCCCTGGATTCACCCTCGACAGCCCAGAGCAAGGACAGCACGCGCCGGGTACCAGCAGCAGCTCTGTGCTCCAAAGTAGAATTTGCTCGATTTAGAGCACAAGGTTCACCACACCTCTGCATTATCACAGGGTGTCACCACCTGACAACACAGACTGCCTTTGTAGGAACCCCCAGATAAAAAAACCACCCTTAGAGGAATCTAAATTTAGCTTCCTGGGAACACCTTGTTCATCATCCATGCTCCTTGCTACAGGCTATACCACCCACCCACAGCATTCCTGCTGGCCTGCACACCTATGCCTCTGGAGCTCAGGGGGGACCACAGCACAGAGGTGAAGTCAGGTTGCCAATGCTTAATGCACACTGAAGCCTTGCAGGTATTTCACATCATCCTTCTTACAGTGAACTTTAAAACGTGGCACCCTCTTTTCTCCTTGACTCCCCACAAGAGGCAACAATCAGCCAAGAATGATTGATTTGCTGGTACAAATGCAGATCAGCCAGAGAACAGCACTGCTGAACAGATGTTTTATGCTTACATTAGATGTAATAAGCTCTGCAGTCAGTGCAGGTCACTGGGAGAAACCTGCTATTTACTGCAGCAACTATAATTTTCTGGCTACTTCTCTTTTGTCCCCACCCCCAACGTGCTGCAGAGAAATTAAATTCCAACAGACATCTGCATGCTTCCAGTGGGTAAGTGTATTCAGGGATGCTTATAAACACACAATAATGCTTTCTAATTGGGCAATAATTTTACATTATGCTTTAATTGGGAAAAAAAAATCCCTAATCTTAATGACAGAGAGACTGTTACTGAGCAAAGCATTCTGTGAGCTTAAGAAACACAACCCCCTACACAGAACACAATTCATACTAAAGTTCTCAGTTTGGAGGGAAATTTGAGAAGAGTTGTGAAGGATATTGTGATCTCTATATAAATGATCTCGAAACACTTGACAAATGTCTATGAGGCAGGCAAAGAATGCTTAGGGACCATTTCACCCAGAACTTATTTACCTTATTATCTGTGCTCTTTCAACCATGCATAAATTGTTTGTTTCTTTCCTTAAATTGTGCGCTAGCAAGCTGTTTTCTACCTAGCAGCAGTGGCTGTGGTTCAGATCCATCCATCCATCCAGATTTAACACGTGTGGTGTAAGCAGCCAAGGGACCAGCATTTTATTAATCATAAATAGTATGATAAATAGCATAATCACAGACATAAGCTGCAAGGATGGTGAGGAAAGACCTTAGCACAGCAACCACGAACTCCGGGCAAAACACCAACATCTTTCTGCAGCCTACCTAGATGCTTACAGCCCAGTCCTATTAAAAATTAATTGACTGAATGTAAAATCAGTGGGTTATGCAAAAAAGAGAAAATATTGCACTTCAGATTAAAATATTTTTCTATCTTAAAAGCTCTACATGAAGAAGTAAAATAATGTTTAGTATGTGGTACATAAACATTCCCACATATATTTGTGTGTGTATATATATTTAAAAAATATGTATATATATATGCATATTAGGAAGAGAACGTTATCTACTAAAGAAGATGTTTATCAGGAAAGAAAGTTCAGATGGAGCACCACCTTTTCTATCTGGGATAGAGATCTCACCTTTGCAGACAGCAAACAAACACGTACAGGACAAGACTCCTGTGGATATTGAGATATACAGTCTCCCTTGGATTTCAAAAGGTAATTAAGAGACAAAAATACCTTTTGTCAACCATACCCTAAGGGACTTCTGAGCACTGTAATAAAACAAGCCTGACAAAGTGTATAAAAATCCCAGTTTCAGGCTAGTGCCATGACCACAAGGCTGTTCTTTCTTTTCTTTCTGTAACCCTCCGGCTTGTACTGAGGCTCTGTGGTGCAACCCACCAGGAATTAGATGGAATCAGAAGTGCAGGCAAAGTCAATCTCCCACTGCAGCAGAGGGGAAGGGACAGTACAGGAGAGGGTGCAAGGATGAGGCACAGGGAGCTGGACTCACAAGAGGGATTGCAGAATGAAAAAATCAAAAATATCCCAACATCAGGGTGTTTAGCTAGAACGACAAAAATACCTCAACACCATTTATTTTTGTTTTACCACCCTATAAATGCATGTTAATTCCCTTCAGTCCAATTATTTCCCAAAACATGAAAGGCTGTGGAGGCTTCCATCACTTCTTAGAGATGAGAGCAGGATGTACAAAGAAGATTTTCAAGGATGAATGAAGATAGGATGTTTAAGTTGCCTGCAGATTCTAGTTTCTGTCTTCCTAATTGCACCAAAGCCTTTTCGGGGTGAGAGAGGGCAGGGGGCAAGGGAAGGAAACCTTTGAAAGGGTGGGCTCATAAGTACTTTTATCCAGTACTTCAGTGATGGTGTTTCATGCCTTTTGACAAGTTTCACTGTAAGGAAATTGCCAGGGCCAGAAGATGGCAAATTTTATTCCTCCTGAGATCAGAAGTCCTAATGGAAGGAGACGAGGTGACCGAGAGACTGCAGATCAAAGCTTACGTAAGACAGGAACCTTCTCTCCTGGAGCTGTTCTTCCATGTCCTTGATTAATGTATCTTAACTACCATTTGTACTGTTTGACACACTGGTGCAACTACATTTGTATGCAGAATTCTATTGATGTGTAAAAATAAAGTAAAAGGGAGCTAATTAGCAAAGCTGTCCTGCTTCCAATGATCCTTTACTAGGAACTTTGTGTTCCTCTTCTGGATCATTTGACTCCTGATTGATAAGAAAGCAGCTTGCTAACCTAGCCACATTCCTTGGCGAGCACAAGCCTAAGTTCAGTTTAATGCAGAACATGGTCCTAGCTGCTGGCTGCAGCAAGTAAAGAGGCCCAGTGTCCCGTAGTTCACAAGATTTTCCATTCTTCATCAACCTAATAATCTTCTTTACTGCTTAAGGCAGATTTTTTGGTAGTGGTGTGATTGGCTTTTTAGTGTCCGTGTAGTTTCACTTTCCACTACAACAAGAAAATTCACAGAGGAATTTAAACTGAACCCATGTACTACGGTCTGGAAGAAAACATTCCTTCTCAAAACACACCTGACCAAAAGCTAATGTGCCATGTAAGTGGACCTTTGCAAGCATGGAGGAAGAGAGGAAGCATTAAGACATTGCTAGGATGCAGTAAGCTTTCAAAGAAAGATTTTATAGCTCTCTGTAGCTTCCAGAGTTATGATCCATGCCCTCCATGCCTGAAAGTAATTCCAAGCCTGTGGCACTTGTAGCACAAGACACAAAATGCTTTTCCTCCGTGGACCATTTCCCTTGCTTCTCCACCCCCTGCTTTCAGAGCCCCATCGACCATCATTCAATATCCTGCCCTGCCAACTGCCTTACAGTCACCAAAAAGCCAGCTGGCCAACACCAGGAGCTTGCCTTTACACCCTGCATGCCACGTGTGACACATGAATATATGTCTCTGCACACATTCCCTCTCTGTGACATGAGGAATTGCTCTGCTCTCCACTGACTGAGCACCTCACCTCCAGCAATGCTTTCTGGTGGTTAACAGGGTGCAGCTGCTGCACCTTGGGTCTCAACTGCATGCATGAGATGGAAACTTTTGTTTAGTACAAAGCAAGAAAAACCCCTCACAAACAGCAACAACATAAAAACCCAACCACCAATAAGGAAAAAAACCCTCACAAACAAAAAAAGCCCACCCACACGTGCACAAAACCCCCTCCAAACAGCCAAAGTAAAACCACACACGAAAAACCAACAAATCTTTCAGTGTCAGGCAGGAAACACCACAACCCCAAAACGCTGTCATTAGTGATCAGGCACATGAGATGAAAATAAAAAAAGGAAAGAAAAGCTAGTTGTTAAAGCAGTCAACATTTTCACAGAAGATTTACATCACAGCAACCCACGTGCACCTCCTAAGTCTACATGAAGGCAAGTGAGGTCACACTGAAAAAATTAAATATGGACTGTTTGCATTAAGCTGAGCATGGAAAGACTGAGGACATACACAGAGTAAGGTCTGTGTCCCCCAATGAAAAAAACTTCATCTTTAGGTGACTCCAGAACAATCCAAAAGTTGCTGAGAACTCAGTAAAAAACACTCAGTGGGATTAGGTTTTAGTAGAATGACAAGAATGTAGCCAAAACAAGTGTGATAAAAATCTTTACAAGTCAGCAAGGTCAGCTGGCTCTTCTCTCTTGCCTTAAGATTTTCCAATTAGTTCTTGTATCCTTCTTCAGGCAGTTCTCTTCTTTCCTTGGGGTTCAGAAAGCATTAGCATCTTTCATTCCAGGAAAATCAAGCTCTGCTACCTTCATATCCCTCAGCCTCACAGGTCCATCAAAATTCCCAATTTTTGTAATCAAGACCGCAGCCACAAACCAATTTTTGCCTGTCTCTTCATCATTTTTAAAATGAACCAAGTCATGGTCATTCAATTTCAGCTTGTTTCCTGTAACAAGCTCTCCATTCAGTCTTCACTATATTGTGAAAATTACGTATCCCTTCTGATTGATAAAGAAATCATTCATCACAGCAGTCCTGTTAATGTATAGGTACTCCTAAACCTATGGCTGTGCAGAGCAAATCCCACAAGGCCAAAGTCCTCAATAACATTACAGACATCCAGATAGGAGCTAGAGAAATGGGGTCTTCAGCAAATGCACAGTTTTACCCAAGGGAACTTCTTCACCATTTGTCTCAAAATTACTTTGATTTAGACTGTTCCATGCACAATTCCCAGCTCCTTGCAGTCTCAGTGCCACTCTCTCCTAAGCTGAATGAGAGGCACTAAGATGAAAACCTTACAATCTGTTTGGGTTTGCTTTGGGGACTACAACTGGTTTGCTCTTTATTTGAGGCCACACACACCGTTTTGACATAAGAAATTAAAGAAACCAAGACCACTGAAAAAGTTTCAAAACCTCCTTATACACTGATTTGTCTCTCCCATCAACACATGCATCCTTATGATCAGATTATTCTGATGTTTTCAGGTCAAGAATTGTGGCTTGCAGCATGCAAAAATTCCACTTGGTATCTGTCCTTTCTTCTATGCTATTGTACACAAAAACAGCAAAAAGACAAAAGTTCACTATAGCATACAAATGTCATCATTATCTATCTGAATGTGCTAATTTCTAGTACCCTGAAATTAATTGAAATGGTTCTGTTAAACAGTGATTACAGACAAACATTGTGTCAAAATAGCCATCATTATCAATCATTTTATAGGCTTAGAATAAAAGTCATGACAGCAAGTTATTATCTGGCAACAAAACACTGAATTCCACTTAAATAACCACATCCTTTCATGGATGTGTAACTGCAGTTTTAACTTTTCCAAAATAATCTGGGTTTCCAGTCTCTTTGCTTGTCACAAAACACTCCACCATCTTTAATGCATTTGGAATCTTTTCTGGAATACTCAGTGCAGCTGGGGAGAATGAGAGAGCAATCAAACACACATATCATGGGCACTGAGTTCTCTCAGGAGCTCAGCTCTCCCCTGACTGTGCTGTTACTGCAAGACGTGTCACTACAATTCTTCTCCACAACAAACACGCTGCAGTGAACTCGGGACACACAGCCTGCAGGGTTACACAATAGCACAAAGCCTGGCATCTTTTCAGAGCTCAAAAGAAAAATAGCACTTCTTATAAAGTTCATACCCTCAAACAACTGACTGTCAGGGTATTCTAATTGGAGCTGTGAAGAGGCAGTGTCCCCAAAACACCCCCTTAAAGGAGGAAGGTGCTGTAGTGTGGCTGTGGCTGGGGCAGCCACTTCCTCAGGGCCAGAGGGTAGTGGCCCCACCAACGTCAGCTCTGACTCTGCTCACCCTCCATAACCCTTCTTTTTTCTAGCATGTCAGGTTTTTTGACTACCCTTACAGTATTTTCTTCTTTCACATGCTTTTCACCCATGCTCCTTCATAAATAACTGCATCCAAAACTCCTGGAAGTACTACCAGAATAATACCACTAATGATGTCATTATGGAATACTACTTACCCTTATTTTATAGTGCAGAGGCTTTTTCGCTTCTTCCAGCAGTAAATGCAAATTTATGACAGAATTTTAAACATCTCAGTTCAACTTCCAGCCCTGGGACGTGGGAAGACTAATTTTCAGGGAAATCACTAAATGCTCATGGAGGCTCTCACGCAAAATTGGATTGAGCTTTCATTTCTGTGCTAGCCCTGCTGACCTTAGTGTGTACTGCTGCTTGTGTAAACTGGCAATACAGAAGTACAGTGTCATTGAGGGAAATAAAAAAACCTCCTTAAATTCCAAAATGTTTGATGTTACTTGAAAGAAATGAGCAGGTTATTTAAAGTACAGAACTACTACTGTGTAATATCATCACAAGTGTCCCTTATTGAACCCAATGCCTTTGGGAAACACTATTCAAGATAACTAGCAGCTGTTCAAGGCTGCAAATCTTTGCCTGATTTCCACCATGACACTCACTGGCCTCTCCCTCCCCCACAAACACACACATAAAAATAAAAATGTTATCAACTTAACTCATAGCCAAAAAAACACCAGCACATTAAAAACTTCTCCTAAAATATTACAAAATAAATAACAGAGAAAAACAAAAACATTTTTCATACACCAACTACCTCAACTTGAGGACAGAATTTTCTTGGTTCATTTACTTTCCAGAAGAGCTGCAGGCCTGCAGCTTCTGTATCCTTGTACAAAAATGCCAAGCCATGAATTTTGCTGCCTGTCCGCTCCCTTACCTCTCCAAATAAATGGTGTTTATGTCTTTAGGGTATCATGTAACTCTGCTCTTCAATGTTGGATTCTCTGTTTCTGTAGCACTTACTAACAGCACAGCTCCCTAAAGCAAGCTTGCTGGAAATAAATAAAATGTAAGCTTGCTAAGAGTCCAATGCAAAAATTAATAGAAAAGCTCTTCTGAATAAATAAGAATACCATTTGAAAGGACTCAAATAGAGACTGAGCCCTAATGCTAAACACAAAGGAAGAATTAGGAAAAAAAAATACATGTCTGAAGTGACTCTACACAGCTGATTAAAAGGCATTTTTATTAAAAAGCTGAATTATAGAATCACAGAATCATTTAGATTCAAAACGAGGTTTGAGAACATCGATAAAGATACTGAGCAGGACTGGGCCCAACACTGGCCCTGGGGAACACCACTTGTGACCAGACACCAGCCAAATTTAAACTCCCAACTCCCACCTCTCTCTGGGCCCAACCATCCAGCCAGTTTTTTACCTACCAAAGAGTGCAGCTGTCCGTGCCACAGCCTGCCAACTTCTCCAGGGGAACACTGCAGGAAGCAGTGCTAAAAGCTTTAGTGAAGTCCTGGTGGACAACACCCACAGCCTCTTCCTCATCCACCAAGCAGTCACCTGGCCAGAGGAGATCAGGTTGGCCAAGCAGGACCAGCCTTTCATGACCCCCTGTCTGATCTCCCCTGGTTGTCCTGCCTGTGCCACATGATGGCACTCAGGACAATCTGTTCTGTGACCTTCCCAGGTACCAAGGGCAGGCTGACAGGCCCGTAGTTCCTCAGATCCTCCTTCTGGCCACTCTTGTAGCTCAGTGTCACATTTGCCAACCTGCCCAGTGCGCCAGGACTGCTGATAAATGATGGAAAGTGGCTCAGTGAGCATTTCCATGAGCTCCCTCAGTATCTTTGGGCAGATCTCACCTAGCCCCATGGACCTGTGTGTGTCTAAGTGCTGTAGCAGGTCACTGACCACTTCCCCTTGGATTATGGGGGCATCATTCTGCTCCCCATCCTTGTCTTGCAGCTCAGGGGCCAGAGAAAAACTGGCATTGCTATTAAAGACTGTGGCAGAGAAGGCATTACATGGCTCAGCCTTTCCCTCACCCTCTGTCACCACGTTTTCCCCAACATCCAAAAAAGGATGGAGATTCTCCTTAGCCCTCCTTTTGTTGCCAATGTATTTATGGAAAGAATTTTGTTGTCTTTTATGGCAGTAGCCAGACTGAGTTCTAGTTGGCCTTTGGCCTTTCAAATTTTCACCCCGCATAATATCCCTGTGGTCCTCCTGAGCTGCCTGCCCTTTCTTCCAAAGGTGATAAACTCACCTTTTTCCCCCTCTGAGCTCCAGCCAAAGCTCCCTGTTCAGCCAGGCTGCACCAGCTTCTTTCACCAGCTCATTCTTCAGCACACAGGGACAGCCTGTCCCTGTGCCTTTAGGATTTCCCTGCTGAAGGATGTCCAGCCTTCCTGACTTCCTTGTCCTTCAGGATTGCCTCCCAAGGTGTTCTGTCAACCAGGCTCCTAAACAGTCTGCCCTCTGGGAGTCCAAAGTAACAGTTCTGCTGACTCCCTTCCTTACTTCTCTCACTTCATTTCCTACAAAGGGAACAGGATGGAGAGTGAAGGTTCTGCTGTGTGAATTCATTTAGAGTTCTTCAATCCAAACTCCAGAAGAAGTTCATAAAGCTTGACAAATGGGCAAGACTGAGACAGACAAAATTTATCTGGTCAGGTACCGCATAATAAATCTTTCTGGATACCAAAAAGAGTCACTTAGATTGTTCACATAGAGATTCTAAACTAGTTGGAACCTCTAAGGAGAACTACATAGTGTCACTGTGGACAATTCACCAGAAATATCCATTCAATGTCTAACTGCAACACAAAAAGCAAGAAATTAGATTAGTTTAGTCCTAAGCACACAAACAGTCCAGGTAATTTTTTAATACCAGTGACTCCTCTAGAAACACATCTCTGATAAAGACTTCAATTTACAGTGATATTTCTAGGACCTCTCAGAGCCAATCTATAATTTTTTTATGGCTTTTTCTTTTTTTTTTTTTTGTTTTGTCATTGTGTATCTTTATAATTTCCTGATCAGAATGCCATACACTGTCCAGGCAACTGCCTGACAGAAATGCAAGTATATTACACCTGCCTTTCACATTGACGCATTTATCAAGCTTTTATCTCATAAGAAATAGGTATCACATTAGGCTGACAAGATATATATTCCATAGTCACATACTCACTGCAAGCAACTACATCATCATCCTTTAAACTTTTATTGATCAAAATTCATGTCAGCCACACCATTACTAAGCCAAGGCAAATACCAGGCTGACAGGCCTAAATTATTTGAGTCATTTTGTTCAGTCCTTTAAAATGCTGGCAGGGCATTGTCTTCCAACTGGTCTTCTGAAACTTACCTGACAGCCTGGGAAAAAATTATTAACATCAACAACCTATACAGCACTTGGGCCATCTCTCCTTGAATTCTGAAAGGGAAAAGGTTCAGCCTTGATTTTTAAAATTCTATCTCTAGAGGCTGAAAAAATGCTGGTATGGAGAAGAGAATCTCATCCCTTTATGATACTTCTGCTTTTTCCCCCAAATGCAAAACAGAAAATACTACTGACACAAAATTTGCCTTCCCAGGGTTTTGCCAACAGACATATTTAAGAAGTTTCAGTATTGACAGTGTGTAGTCTCTTGTATTTGTCTGACAGCAAATTCAACTCCAGTATCACAGCTCTTTTCCTATCCCTCTTAAATGGAGCTGGTCACTTTGTGCTGCAGTAGGTCACAGGCCAGGCTGCAGTCAGTGCCTTTTGTTTCTTTTCAGGGGAGTGGAAAGAACTTCCCACCTGCTGGATACCCCTTATAACCTCTTATTTCCAACTTGTTCATGACTGAGAAACACGTAATGAAGCTTTTAATATAAATGCCCCTTTCACTCCCCTGAACCTACTTGATTTTTCCTGAATAAACTGTAACCACAGACATTTGTATTGCAATCACAACCTTTTCCATAAGCTTTCATACTGAAATATTTTGTTGCATCATGGCTTAATCAGGAGAGCAATCTGTTCTTTGATACAGACTAGAAGGGAGCTGGCTAACCTAAGCAAGGTGAGGAGGGCAGAGATATTGTCAGTGACTTCCTGCATTAATTCATCTGTCTTCCTGCTGCTCAGAAAGATTACAACATTCCCACATGCACAGAAGTCAGGCTCCTATCATCCTACTGTTAAATCACATTTTTCCTGTTGCTCTCACAGGGTGGCTCTGTAACAGCACACAGGAATCATCAAGACAGACAAGACAATTTTTCAAACAGCATTTCATGAGCAGTACTATATTCTCATCACAAAAAGAAATCGATGTTTTAAAATAACTCCTGAAGACAGGAACACATTCCTTAATAGTACTAGAGAGTCATTGAAATATACTGATCAGAAATCCCTTCAAAATACCTGTTTTCCTTTCAATTTATAAAGTATTAGTTACATAATTTGTGGTTTTAAAATTCTAGCTTCATCTGATACAACAGTCTATGCCACTTGACAGAATACAAAACACAGAAACTCTCAAAAATGGAGTTTTAATATCTTTTAATACAGTAGCAGCATTTTTGCAACAGATGGAAAGTACTGCAGGTTACATTAAAGTCAACAGCCCACCAGACTTCACCACTAATTACAAAACACACCCACCTCTTGTGCATTTGTAATTCCAAGTGGCATCACTGTTTAGCTGGAAATCAAGAGGCAGCAATTCTTCCTATTTCAGAATCTTCCAGACATTTGGTGAACTCATTTAACCTCAAGCAAAATATGCAGCCCCGCTAAGAATAACAACAACAGGAAACCCTTTCCTGGGTATTCTTGAACCTGATTAGACTGGAGCAGCACTGCATAACACAAAATCCCACCCTCACCTGCCTTGAGTTCTCAGTCAGTCAGCTTCAGAAGTGATTTATTCCCACAAGGAAGGTCATCATGTGCAAAAAGGTTAAGAACTACTGCTCAAGTGAGCTGTGCAGGAGGTGAACTGTGTGTTCTCCTGCCCACAGGTGATGTTTACACGCTGGCAAATATCAGGAGTGTTGGGAGTCTGTCAGTAACCAGAGCTTTTGCTGCTCTGACTTGAGCACTCTCTGGCCAACCCACCATTCCTGGACACAGAACACTTGGGAGCTGGAGGTCTCATTGTCTTCCCAGGCCATTCATGTACATGGGGTTAAACATTTCCTTCTTTGCCCAGACTCTCCAATATCCACACTAAATAAAAGCTACATCCTCTTAATGGAGGTGGTGTGCACAGCACAGCTGCCCTGCTATTACCATTTCAAATAACAATGGCAACTGAAGCCAATCACTTCCAATTACTCAAAACACATTTAACCACCACAGACAGGAAAAAAAAAAAAGACCAATATCTGATTTTCCAACTATTTCAATATATTGGAGTATCATCTTCTGTAGCAAATTTCACCTCAAAAATATCTGAGGTGTTCCAAAGTACAAAGCAGCACTTAATTCCCAACTGCTTGGCCAAAAAAACCTGGAATGGCAGTTTTAAGCAGCTTGCCTTTTCAATCGAGTGCTGAAACACTGTGGTACTTACTGGACAGGGGAGAGTTTGGTTAGCCATAATACCTTCAGAATCATACAACCCAAAAAATATTTGGATTAATTTATGTTATATTATCCAAATGTTACATTATCCAAGAAAAGACTTTTTACCTGTGAGGGAATTTAATATTACATTTCATATCTTTCTGAATCTTTACACCTTTGTCATATTTGCACACAGCATGCAACCACTTTTCTTACTAAATGTCTGAAAAACTTTTTTTAAGAGCTTGCACCTCTCCAGTTGCTCAAAGAGTGTTCCACAGGACTACTGCTGGAGATGGAAGCAATCCATTCCTGAGCTCAGAGGATCAAAATATTCTGTAATTGAACTGCTGAGCATCATTTGTCATACATGTCAGATGATTCTGGCCATTCATTCATTGCTGAATTCTTCACATCACTTGTGTGAGGTGAAGCAAACCATCTGCAAATGTCATACCCACTTCTTTTCCTGGACTACTTCTCCTTTTCCTGTTCATCCTCTCTTTTCACCTTTGCAGTCTCCTACTTGCTTTTCTTTCTGTGTGCACAGAAAGGACATCCTGCATTGACCCACAAGTAAAAGAATAACAGAGCCAAGTTACTGGGGAAAAAAAGCAAATAGATGAGCAAACAGTGTGTGAAGAGTTTCAGATCACCTGTAAGTGAAAACAAGGCAGTAGAATATTCTGCAAGTTTTCCTGGTGGACTTTACTCCGTAGTCTGCCAGGGTAAAACAATCTCCTAAAACAGAAAGGGAACAAGGACTGAAAGTGAAGGGGAGTGCAAAGCTTCTCTTTTCCCCTCCTGCCTTGGAAAATTATCAGGCTTTTTAAAATTTCCCATATACTGTTTCCCCATTTTTCCTATCCTCAGCTCCTCACCAAAGAGCAACGAGCCTGGTATATGAGAGAAAGTAACCTACTACTGCTAATTTACCCATACAGAGGAACATATTTAGCATAACCCTAAATTTATTATTATTAGGAACATATATAAGCCCATACTTAGAAACTAAGTTTCTATTTTGGACCTTCCTGAGAACAGAAGGCACTGCTAATTTTAAAAAAAACAGAAATAAGAACAAGCTCAAAATTATGCTGCACCTTTAAAAAGAATAATTTCAGTGTAAGACTATGAGTTACAGAGTGCAAAAATCTTGCTCCTTAAAATAATTTTAAAAGGAATTATTTTTCACATGCTTTTTTACGCTGTCTCCATCTTGACTAAAAGGAAGTTAACAAACATCAAAGCCTAAATTGTTCAAGACTGCCTGAAGAAAAAGGTTCTTTCAGGTCAGGATGAAGGGCAGTTAACATTCACCTCAGCCTCAGCAATTAAGAAAATTGTTTCCATCTCCACAGGCATCAGTCTCCTGAAAACTGAAGGAACAATGTACTCAACACAAACATGAATGAAATGTTGACCAGACAGAAAAAAAAGACTAAAAATATACTTGGATTATAAAAGACATTTTTGGAGGGGGGAAAAATGAGTAGCTAGGCAATCCATTAAAATTATTTCCCTGGCTTCCATTCAGATGCTGTCCAAGCACAGCTTCATTGTTTGGCAAGTGGCTTGCATCACCTCACGTCACCTTCATTCCCTCACTCAGATAACCTCAGATAAAAATATACAGAGCCCTATTCTAGGATTCAGCAAGATTAAACCAGTAGCCAGCAGCAAAAACTGGGGCTCTCTTGATTCATAAAGAATTTTTAAAGCCCTTGTGAACTCCGGAGTGCAGGGAGGGTGAAAAGCTTTCATCAAACTGAGGCACAGGACTCCGTCAGGTTCACTTACAAAGCAGGATGTGTTTGTTATCCATGATGAGAGGCAGGGACACCCAGTTACTGCATCTGCACATTCCCACAGGAAGCTGAGGGAAGGGAATGCTGAATCTGACATCCATTTCATCAGCCTAATAAATTTTAGATTAATTACAGAAGATTATTTCCCACTTCACTTCCACATCAGCTTTTTTTGCTTCTCAAGCCTCTTCAAGGCATAATATTGGCACCCTTCAGTTATCTGCCACTAAAACACAGAACAGGACTGCACACACACCTAACTGTTCTGCTGAATATATATTAATGTGTGTATGTGTATATATATGGAAAGAAAAAAATATTTATCCAGGTGAAGTTGCAGGAGGTAATTCTGGTTAAGGGACCCCCACCCCCAGCACCCTCTCAAAGTAGCAGAAAATTGCACCATCAAGCAGACAGGGATATCAGGATTATTATTATTATTGTTATTATTAGTAGTAGTATTATTCTGGTTTAAGAAAATGCTGACATTTTATGGTTACAAATCAGGAACAGCCAGCTCACTGCCCAGTGAGCACAAATTAGGGCTCCTGCTGATGAATGGTCTTTTGAGCCCACCTTCCTGGCATCCCCTGTGTGCTCCTCCCCACTGTGCAGCACACATCTTTGCTAGTCCTCTTCCCCTGCTCACGACTGCCGCCTCACTGTCACAGACAAAAGGCTCCTCTCCCTCTGCAGAGCACAAAAGGGGACATACCTTGCCCTGCTGCTGTGCTGCTGCCTTGCCTCTGCAAATCATCCTGGATTATCACCACAGAGCAGAGAGACTGAGCTGCAGCCAGACATCAGTAGCCCTTCCATTTCCAGCATGGTTCTGTCTTATTAGGCACTACGCCTAAACTGGTAGCAAAACCAAAAAGCAAAACAGGAAGGATGGGTTTGATAAGGGAAGCCTTATCAGCCTTTGCTGCCATCAAACCCACCAGAAACGGGGGAAGGGGGGCACTTCTAAAGGCAGTGCTTTTCCCCACTGCAGCATCCAGGAGGCAGACTCGGCTGAGCACACACACACAATAGGCACAAGCTGCCATGGCAACGGCATCACTGGGGAAAATTTCAGCAAAGCTCCTCGCTTTTCCCCGAGGTTGCTTTCAGACTACCCCTCAGCACAGGGATCTGTATGGATCAGACAACACCTTGCACCTGTCTGGAGCGTGCCTGCACGAGGGCCACGCCACAGGGAAGAATAAGGCAGTGCACCAGCAAAGCAGGGAACTGGGCTCTCAAACCACCCAGCACACCATCTGACAGCAACAGCTTGCAAGCTAATATATTGTCACCTCACGGCAGACTTACAAGTGTGATCTGTTGGAATCAAATGTGCTCCCATCTTTTGTTTTGTTTTCTTAAAAACTACTCACTTTCCATAAAGATCTACGGCACGTTTCTGCAACAAGGGACTTCAGTTTCTAACAGTGATCACCACCTCAAAAAAAAAAAATTCCCCAAGAAGAAGAAAAAGAGTAAAACCAGGGCACATCTAAGCTGCTTGTTTTTACACATACTTTTATCAGTCCACTAATGCTGTTAAAAGGCAGTGAAAGTATACGATGCAGCCTGTGTGCCTTGAGAAAAAACTGGTCTCATAAAATGCACTTGAATAATTTGCAAGCTTAAACTACACCAGTGAGTTATTTACCTTGTTTCATTTGGTCCTCCTAGTTTTTGAGATAAACAAAAACACATCAAACTTTTCCCCCTGAAATTCAAGGGTTTTTTTTTTTCACTCAAACGTTTAAGCTGTGATCAATTGTCACTCCCAAAAAATAAAGAATAAGGACTTGTTCAAAACCTAAACAAACACCATTTGAGAAAACACTTCTTCATCAGCTCTTTCTGCTTAATGGCGCTTTAAACTGTGGCATTTTCAAGTTTTTAGCATGCAATCTCTTGGCTGGAAAGCTCAAAAAGTAGCCCCCACATAATCAAATGGCACAACAAAACTGCTTTGCAACTTGCTCACAGGATACAAACATCCAAAAAGTTGGCGAAGAATCAAAACTAATCAAATTAAATAGGACTCTTCCTGCATTTATGTCTTGCTATCTATAAAGATAACAGCATGTTCCTGAAATACATCTTTATGACAACCAGTAGGTAATTTCAACATCAATTGTGTATATATAGCTCCAAGCAATGGCTCTCACACCACACCAGAGCGCTTCATTAGAGGAGAGTGCTTCAGGCTCCTCTAGAAGACAGGCAGCTCAGAAACTGTCTGCTACAAGAGCTGCAGAGACACAATTATATACCCAAGACTTGACAGTTTGGGGAAAAGAATCACATTAGCTCTGATGAGTTTTAGAAAACCTTCAAATTTCTTGGCCCTCAGTTGATAAAGGACATTGCAGCACAACAGATATTAACTTCACCCCTGGAAGAACAGGCAAGCACAAGACAAAAGAAGCTACTGCAACAACTTAAACAGGAACAAGCTGAGTCCTCCACCACAAAAACTCATGACTGGACAGCCTAAGGAAGATGCCACCATATTAAAAAAAAACTTATTCCTGTTGCAGGAATGATTTGAGTAAAGTCTCCAGCTTGAATTAAGAAAATAGGACTGTATAATTATAATGATCCTTGTGCTCTTAAAAACTTCACACATACAGCAGCATGGTAGAACCATGGTATCAGAAGCAATGCTAGAAAAGGACACACAAGATCACAGGCACCAAATTCTGAACTACTGTGGAAAAGAACACCTACCCCTTAAAAAGGAATGATCCTCAGTGAACAAAACTGGAAGGAGAGAAAGCAAAAACTATGCAGGCAGAAGCTAACTCTTAGTAGGGTGGGAGAAGGGGAAGAAGGCACCCTTTGGCTGTGTCCATTTGGGAGCATGAGAAAAATGTAGGTGAAATTTGTGGGAGAAGTCAAAAAAAAAAAATCTCATCATCCTTTATCCTTAACACATCTGCAGAAGAAACTCTATTTGAAAGGAGGACTTCCAGTTAGAAGAACAGCAATAGCCTTGTTTCAAATACAGTAGAATATTAACAGTAAATGCAAAATCCTGAAACCAGGGATTTGCACATTATCTACTGCATTTAAATCTGGGTATATTAGAAATTCTTCTTTCAGAAGAAGAGAACAAGCAGCTTGAGTCCCCTTCTCCTCACTGAACTTCTGACCAAGGTTTAGGACTGTCTGGAAGTCCTTTCCCTCTACCCTAAACAAGATAATGTTCCTCATCACGCAAACACACCTCCTAAAAGCAAAATACAAGGAAGAGAGATGTTAGCTTGTACCAGAAGTCTGCCACTCCTACTCACATATTTATAGCACCAGGGTTGAGCAGAAGGGTTGTAGAATTTAAAATAACAATAAGGATATTAAGGACTCTTAAGACAAGTAATCATATGGGGTAGCACACGAGGCATAAGGAAAAATGCAGTCTACCAGTGCAGCTGTCCCACTGGGAAAGCCATCTACAGGTTAATAAAGCATTCAAGGGAAATGATGATCAAGTACTGATGATATAGCTTAAAACAGCAGTTTTGAAGAGCTCCCATCCAAAACCAGAGGAGAATGGGTTGCACATTAGTTATGGGAGAAATTCCAAGTGCATGGGGCCTGAAATTAGGAATTACATTAGAATTTGTAATTTGCCATACAATTTCCAGAGAGACTGTTTTTGTTGCAAGGTCAGAAACACCAAGGACAGAACACCTAAAGCACTGGGACCATCATCATCTCCATTAGTATCTGAAGTTAAATGATTTTAAGATATTCTTGGCCAACGTGGTGTTGTGATAAGCATTCTTACAACAAGTTTCTGCTGAGAGGAAGAGTTTGCGTCTCTAAGCTCAAACTTTGGAAAGCTTCTTTAGGAAATTATTGGTTTTAATATGAATTTTTCAAGTTTTTGATTGGTAGTTTCTAAGAAAACAGCTAGCAATTTTTTTAAGATGTAAAAATAAGGACGTTTTGTGAAATGCTCCATCTTTTACTACAATAAGAAAAGCAAGGTAGGAATTTGCTTAATCCTGCTTGAAGGAACAACTGTAAACTAAAAGCCAATTGCAAACTCAGAAAAGCCAGAGAAATAGGTCAGCCTCTCTCCTTACAGGTGACATGGAGGTGACAGGACTGAACACACTGTTCACCTCCACAGCAAGCCTGAAAAGGTTAATTAAAAAAAAAAGCCACAAAAATCCCTACATCTCCTCAAAAGACTCAGAGTTCTGAAGAACACTTCCACAGGCCTGTCTGCAGTATTGTCAAAGGATTTAGTCATTCCACAGGGAGAGCCAAAGATTTTATAATTTTTTAAAATGAGATCTGATTAAAATTTAACACAGTTAAATAACATATCTAGGAGTTTAAATACCCTACATCTAAAACTGATGGCAAGTGGAAATTGCAAGACAAGCAGGATCTTTGAAAATCAGCTGCTTTATGTGTCTAAAACAGCAGAGTATGACTTAAACCAGAGCTTCAAAAACTTTGGGCTACCACCTGCTCTTTCCTATCCAGACTGTCACAACACACTGCACAAGTGTGATGAGGTTTGGGTGCCTTTCATGATAACAGCCCTATTTTAGAACAAAATTTCTGTTCAAAAGGGTTTGAGCCAAAAGAGTTACGCCCCAGAGTACTGTGTAGCCCTTCAGAAGGATCTTGACAGGCTTCAAAGATGGGCACAGCAGAACTGTCTGAAATTCAACAAAGGCAAGTGCATGGTCCTGCACCTGCAGAGAAATAACCCCTTGGAATAACCAGGACAGGCTGGGGGCAGAGCTGCTGGGAAGCACCTCTGTGGAGAAGGACCTGGGGGTCCTTGTGGACAACAAGCTGTCCATGAGCCACCAGTGTGTCCTTGTGGCCAAGCAGGCCAGTGGTGTCCTGGGGGGCATTAGGAAGAGCATTGCCAGCAGGTCAGGAAGGTGATCCTGTCCCTCTGCTCAGCCCAGGTGAGGGCTCACCTGGAGTGCTGTGTCCAGTCCTGGGCTCTTCACTTTAAGAGATCTAGAGTTCCTGGAGTGGGTCTAGCAGCTGGAGGGCTGGGAAGATGATTAAGGGACTGAAGCATTTTCTCTTGTAAGGAAAGGCTGAGAGAGCTGGGCTTGTTCAGCCTCAAGAACAGAAGATCACTGAGAGGGTACCTCATCAATGTCTGTCAGTATCTAAAGGGAAGGTGTCAAGAGGATGGAGGCAGGCTTTTCCCACTGGTACCCAGCAACAGCACAAGAGGCAATGGGCAGAAAATGATGCACAGGAGGTTCCACCTGGACAGGAGGAAGAACTTCTTTACTGAGCAGGTGACTGAGTGCTGGAACAGATTGCCCAGAGAGGTTGTAGAGTCTCCTTCCCTGGAGATAGTCAACAGCCATCTGGACAATCCTGACTAATGTGTCTGAACAGGGAGGTTGGACTAGATGACCTCCAGGGGACTTTTCCAACTTTAACCATGCTGTGATTCTGTGACCAAGCTAGTATTCATATTCAGCAAAATACTGCTCAGGAGAAAATCTACTTCACAGGTGACACAACTGCAGGCCTAGAAAAAGGCAGCACAGGCAAAGTCCAGAAAGTGAGCAAAGATCACGCACAGTTTCACCTTCTCCTTTCATTATCACATTAACTCCATATCCATGACTAAAAGCAAAATAAAAGAACAGCTAAGAAGAAAAGCCTTGATAGCTTAGCAAGACCTTTACTTGGCATTTAAACATAAATAGCACATAAGGCACTATGTGATCTTGTCCACCATGTGGTACATGCCGCAAATTGTCTTTTTAGGAACTGAAGTCATCTCCCTACAGAGTGAAAGCCAGGGAATGCTGTCACTGCTACTGCTGGCACACGTTTGCTTACCCCTCTATGTTTATGCTCCCTATGTCAAGGCTTGTGAGCTGGAACAGCTTACAGAGCTATACAAGTGCAGAATTGGGGAGGTTAGAAAATTCTGCTTAACACAACATGTGAAGGCAGGGCAGAATGTGAACCATGACACGGTCAATGGATTCCCAGAGCAGCTGATTCTGAAAAGCAGCAGTGACATGGAGCATTGTCCATTTCAGTAACCTGCCCAGGGAAATTCACAGGATTTATCTGCAATACCCATAGTAGGGAAGAACGTTCTTTTTTGTTTTGATTACTCTGCTAAATTATCACAGTAAAGCTGCTCTCAGATTTAAACATAAAATTAATGAATTTTAATATATTCAGTTCCCTAAACTGTCTGTGCTACTACAGCAACTGAAGGTGTCTCAGACTGAGGCATTTATTCTCCTGTCTTTGAAATGCTATTAATGTTATCATTCATTTATTACAGTCTGGAAATTATGACACTGAGAATGTCTCTTCTTTTGTATCCAAGTACCCAAGCTGCTTACAAACCAAAGACTTGCTTTCCAAAGCATTTTCTCAGTATCATTCTATGTGCATCACAAAATGAAACAGAAGACTCTTCAGTGATCTGAGCACTCCACACAACTGATTTCCCTACAGTCATGATGAGCAAGAGTTACTGGCAGAATGGCCATCTGCCCTGTCCATGCTGTACCAGCATGGACGTTCTGTTCTGCACAACAATTCAAGCCAAGATTAATTAAAGCAGGTTGAAGACACATGATCATGCCCTCTGCACCGCCCTGCTTTTCCGAGCACGAAATGGCTGCGTCCCATCTCCTGCTCTCATCGTGACTCTGAGACCCACAGCTTGAGACAAACAGGCTAGCAAGTATCGAGCCACCTTATTTCTCCCTAAGTTTTTATTTTAACCTAATCAATGGTAATCCCTCTGCTTAAATCAACAAGTGTTTGGATTTACACCATTTAGCAGTGCAGTGGAAGCTGAGAACATAAGAACCTTGCAGGCTTTGGCACCTAAAGTCTGAAGGCCTCTGAACCCAATCCTCTTCCTGTTTCTGGATTAATAACAGATTCATATTCCAAAAGATTCACAGAATCACCAGGTTGGAAGAGACCCTCAAGATCATCGAGTCCAACCCATGCCCCAACACCTCAACTAAACCATGGCATCAAGTGCCACATCCAATCTCTTTTTAAACACGTCCAGGGATGGTGATTCCACCACCTCCCCAGGTAGACCATTCCAATATTTTATCACTCTTTCTCTAATAATCTTTTTCCTAATATCCAACCTATATTTTCCTTCGTGCAGCTTAAGACTGTGTCCTCTTGTTCTGTCAGTTGTTGCCTGGAAAAAGAGACTGACCCCCATCTGACTACAGCCACCTTTCCGGGAGCTGTAGAAAGTGATAAGGTCGCCTCTGAGTCTCCTTTTCTCAGGTTAAAAACATTCCCTAATAGTATGGACCCTTCCCAGATGACAGACAGACAATTTCTATCTTTCCTTCCTACTCTTAGGTCTCAAATCTCAAGTAAATCTTTGTGAGTGAAATATACTCCTTCTCAAATAAAGGAAGTATAATGAAAACAACCATGTCTAAGGCTAAAAATGACTGTGTGTTTTTTTTTAGTCTGTTATCATCCCCTGCATTAGATGTCCTCTTTAGGGTCAGGACATGGATGAGCACACAGTATACCAAAAGACTTACAAAAAGGAACTATTTTGAGCCACAATAATTAAGCTCCATAGTGACAAAGGCAGTCAGCAGAGGAAACAGAAGAACTTCAAAATTATCTTTTTTGGTTCCTTTCACCATTTCCTCTTACACTTGAGCAAAAATTCTTATAACAGCTCTTCTGGGAATTTTTTTCACCCTTTCTTTTGTAGTTTCCACTTCCCGGGTAATTTTGGCATGTCCAACTGGTTGCTTAGAGATGCTTCAGTTTTTATTGCTCTTTTTCTGTTTGTACTGTAATTTTATTCTGAATGTCACCTCTGGCAAGACTAGTTTTGCAAGTGAAGCAAGAAACACTAGGAAAAGCCTTTTTAAGCAACCACACCGAGGTTTACAGAGCAGCATCCTACATACCTTTTCCTCTCCTACATCTGGCAAGTGTAGCAAAGAGTCCTTAGCAACATTTAGCACTGGCTCACAGGAGACAGCAAGCGAGTCTCTAGCAGACTGTTTTACAGGACAGGACAGGACAGTTTTGACCTTTGGCAGTGAAAGAATGTTTTAATGAAAAGAAAGAAAAAAATAAAAGGGGCACTGCTAGAACCAGCCAGGAAAGCAAGTGTGTATAGTAGGGGAGAGAAGGGAGGATTAAAGCAGCAGCATCTCCAGCTCCCGGACATGCCCACCAGCCGATGCTAAGCACTCGCTGAGCCCCTCTCCTCTCCGATGCTCTGTAAGACAGTGCCATGCTGTGGACACTCAGCTCGCTGCCGCTGCACTCTGCAGTCTCTGCAGGTACAGTAGGCCCGTTTCCTGACCCACTTTCCCCACCAATCTCTATTTAGCTCTACGCTAGTGATGCTCCTGGCATGACAATCAGATACTGCAGCCTGCAGTGCAGCTCGTTACAACACTTTGGCGAGCGCCGAGTAAATCCAGTGGAAAAGTACTGTATCAGCGGAGCCTAATTACACTGAAGTCATTGCCATCGGCTGACGTCAAACGCAACAACGCCGCTCAAGTGTTGGAGAGATTTAAAAGATGCCTTTTTATTTTAAATCTACTCAATCTGCTAGGCGTAAAGCGAATCCGAAAAGATCTTTTCCACTCAAGGGCTGCAAGTGGCAAAAGCTATTAGAGCTAGTACCTTTCCTCAGGATTACCTAATCAGTCTTATTACTTGTGCCACTTAAAACCTGCCATAATTCCTTCCACTGTCATTTATTCTTAGCTAGAGAGGGACTCTGCACTTTAATGTCCAGTGAAACTGTAAACCTAATCTCACTACAGCTATTAAAATTATCTTCTTACGTGCAAGAACCAAATTTCTCCTTCAGACACAGCCACTTAGAATTAACTTCAAATCCTACTTGCCCTTGCAGTTAACTTCAGATTTTACTTGCTCATACATGTGCATGGGATAAATTTGTTTTGGAACACTATTGATTATACCAGATAGCTAGAACTGTTCTGGCTCCTAAGTCAAGGTGTATTAGGTGAATACGTCTGAGATCAAGAAACTGGAGTTTGGTCATATTTCATTTATCTGCAAAAAACCCCAGGCATCTCTCCTTCCTTTGTACAGAAATATTGTAACAGATGACCACAACCTGGGCCTCAGTTAAGAAATCCAATTGCCAAGCCCCTAAGTTATATGGTAGTAATGCACTACACTATGAATCTGTACTTCCTTCCTGGGCACTGAAGTGAACTGGAGAGTTCTGCAGTGAATGCTGTGCAGGAACAGCACATATTGCTGGTATTTTGCATGTAGAAGGCACTGAGATATGAAGCATTTAAGGGTCTTACCAACTCTCTCTTTGGCAAGACACTGTTTCTATTCAGTGGAATATTTTTGTACTTAAAAAACTCAGACCTTTAGTCAAAAAGTTTTGAGAGTTACTCAGAATTGTTATACCAAAACATTTTAAGTGTCTGAAGATTAGAAACACTGAATTTAAAACACTAAAACCAGCACAAACTTATTGACTGATAATAAATTAAAGCAGCAACAGAAAGTTAAGTACTGCAACATGCCCTGTGGGGCTATGAGTGCCTTGCAGGTGTGGATCATTTACAGAAGGTATTATGCACAGAAGGGAGCATGAGGAACAATTATTCACAAAGCAGTTCCACTGTGCACAAGCAAAACTTCAATCCTTTGCAGGGGTTTATTCATGTGCAATATGACCAGTTTTGCTGGTGAGCAAGAATTATTACTAAAAAACACATTCTTGTAGCTTGGCAGATGCCACAAACTGATGGCATGATGGTGGTGGGTTTTTTTTTTTTTTTTGCATTTGCACTACCATGATCACATTAATTTACTAAATAAACCAAAGATTCCCAAAAATGGACCCCAAAGTGCTTATGTAAAACCTCTGCAACAAGAAGTCTGATTATCCATTAAGTGGGATGATACCAGCCAACAGCAAGAGAAAACAAAATTAAACATCCATCAGAATGTGCAATTCATCCAAATTTCATATCACAGGCACCTATAAATACATGAGTCATTATTATAATGTACAAGGTAATTATATTTCATCACTCATTACCTTGACCCAAGGAGGACCTCTCATCTTCAGATGGAAGATGCAATCCAGACTTGCATTTTTATGACTAAGGAACCCTGCAAGAAGCACAGCTTACATAAAGCATCACCCTTAGAGTAGCAGCTGTGTAGACACAGAAGAAACTTGACATCAAAAAACTACTGTAGACTGCATCTTTTACCCACCAGTGCCCTCACACCGAGTATTTCACACTCAAACCCAAGACAAGCAGAGAGAATCCAAC
The DNA here is from genome assembly GCA_013399225.1 of Rhipidura dahli. Lineage (NCBI taxonomy): Eukaryota > Metazoa > Chordata > Aves > Passeriformes > Rhipiduridae > Rhipidura > Rhipidura dahli. The sequence continues at coordinate 484,326 of VXAC01007221.1, read as the reverse complement.
AGGGCTCTGCAGGAAGGACGCAGTTGGGACAGCTGCTAGTGGCAGATCTACCGTCACTCCCAGACACCTGGCAAACAGAGCAGCGATTTAGAGGTACAGAGCTTCTTTGTTCCTACCTGTGGATGGGATCAACAACACCACTAAGAGATTATTTTGCTTCCTTGTTATTTATTGAAGGCAAGATCACCCTCAGGGCAGTCCCAGGGCAAAGAGCCTGGCAAAGCAGAGATCCTCTTGACAGCTTTTCCTCAGGACCAAATTTTACAGCTCGTTTGATTTTAGCTTACTGAGCCACTAAGCACAAAACTAAACCTAGACCATTGGAAGTCGCTCCTCTAACCTCACACCTGTGCAATTCAAGTAGAGAATACCTAGTGAGGTCTTGGAGTTTAGGAAGAGCAAATGAATTACTAAACTGGATCAGCCCACTCCAGTGACAAGTGTTTCACACGCACATAACAAAAACCCTCGCTAGACAGTTACACAATAACATACAAAGTCTATTTTTAAGGTCCATAAAAGTTTCCATCCTTTCAAGAGACTATAGAGATCTTTGTTTGCTTTTCTTACGTGAACTTGGAAATGCTCAGTATTGGCATCCAAACATCCACTGAGCCCTGCTATGATATATTTCCTTCTCCAAAGCATTTGTTATTGTTTTTAATCAAACAAAAGCTGTCTAGGAATCCAAGCATCGAATCTGAATTGTTACTGCTTGAACATCTGTTAAAAAATTCTGGCTGCAAAAGTAGAACGGATTCTGGTTTACATGGAAAACTATGTAAATAATAAATATCTGGCAAATCAAGAAAGCACTTTAGAGGATATAATCTAAGATGCAACCATTAAGTTGCTTCTTAGTCCTGGACTATGGAGTCAGAGCAAGAGAAAAACCACAAAATAAACACTGGTTTTGATGGTTACTTTCAATGTTATTGTGCTTCGTAGGCTGACTCCTGGTTGATTTGCAAAGCCACACATGCCCCTGGGAGTGGGATCTCAGATCGTTTAGCATCATGGCAGATTTCCAGGGCCTGGCAGGAGGGCTGTTTTTCTCCATGAATCAGCAGCTGCCCATCACACCACAATCTGTGAAGTGAAAAACCCACCTCACCAGCATAAACTAAATGCATGGATGTGTGTATACATCACAGAGGACTTTTTGGGCTCTCTCTCCCTCCACACCCCACATGTGAGGGCTGTCATCTGCACAAGCACATGCATGCCTCTGAAAGCCAACCACACAAGGAAGTGATTTATCTTGCCTTCTGCAGTCCTGTCATGCTCTGACAACACATCATCTGCATGGAAAGCCTTTAAATGTTATGGTAAAGAACACAAAACAGCAACCCATCCTATTTACTGCCTTCTCCTATCAATGGGCAACATCAGAGCCAAGGCCACTGTGGTCAGCTGCAGAACAGCTGCCTGTGCCTGCTGCTGGAGAGCACAGAACATTTTCATTGTCACACAATGCTGACCAGTAAATGCATCCTAAACACCCACCAGCAAGGAAAACAAGAGCAAGGAAGTCACATTTGAAACATCTTCCTGAAAAGTGCTCCAGAATTTTAACAGCTCTCCATAACACAGATGATGCTTCCAAAAAATGATAGCAAATGAGATGAATGCTGCCCCAGTAAAGTGAACTTATTCTCAGGAATACTCTGACAAGCAAATCATGCATTTTGGAGATGTATTACAGAGAAGGATGTACTGATAATTCCTCATTTTATTCTTCCTGTGTCTGTCTCTTCCTGATACACAAGAGATTGCGGTATTCCTACTGTATGGCATCACTGTGCTAATATTAAATAACAACAGATTTGCTGTCTGCTCAAAAATGCCATTTTTTGAAGGAGGCGGGGGAAATAACTACTATCATCAGAAATTCACTCTTAAAATTCAGGAAATCAGCCACTCCCACCCCCCATGATTCACAGTGTAAACTCCTAGAAAAACTATAACCTGATCCACTGGATGAAGCAGTTCAGCAGAATGCCTGGGTCTTGACTGTTTCTTCTGTTTGAATTCTACATCCAGGGCATTGCAAAATTTACCCAAATTTATCTTTTTTTTTCCAAAATCTAATCATAAAACCTATACTTCAGAGATATAGATTCACTATTTGAGACTAAGCATAAATTCACTCAGTAAACTGGTTTTGTTTCTTGCAGCATCAGTTCACACATGAACTGAAGATCATTGAATACAGAACAGCCAAGTTATCAAACTGCAGCAATGCTGTCGAAAGGAAAGCTTTTTTTTTGTTTCTTAAATGCAAACACATATATTATTAGCTGCATAAGGGTGATCTATGTTTACACATCCAGCTCAGAGCTGGATTTAAAACCAATTTTAACAGCCAACTGTTTCAACTTGCATGTAAACAAACATACTGCATTTCTTCATTAGCTGGAATTTGCTGCAGTCTGTCAGCCATCTGTACTGTCTTGCATTCTGTTCTCTATTCAGAGCACCACTATCAAATGTTGGTGATATAGTATTGCTCTCTTTGGAGACATCATGACTACACTATAAATAGTTTAGAGACATAAACCACTATTTCTAACAGTTGTCTTAATATCTGCTTTCTCAGAATGCATTAGGTTGTTCTATTTCTCATCCAATTTTGGTTCTCGGTACCTTTTATTTTGTGGATACAAGGAAAAAAGATTTTATTTTGGCTCTCTCAGCGGTAAGGAGCAAAAACTGCAGCCCCAGCAAGACTTTATCCAACTTCTGCACCCCCCAAATCTGGGATGCAGAGACCAAACCCCAGAACATAACCCTGCAGATATCTGCAGTGCAGTACAAGGGTGGCTGCACAGTGCACAAGAGCCAGGCTGTCCCTAACCCAGCAGGTTTAGGTGCTAGAGCCGGCCCTGGGGCACCTGCACACAGAGGTGCCAGCTGACCCACGCACTCACCAATGTCACATCCAACCCAACCCAGCCTGGAATCCTGGAATCCTGCTCTGTGCTGGAGCTCAGCAACTCCCAGAGCCTCGCAGAGTCCTGGCTCACTCCAGCCAGCTCCAACACCAGCACCCCCCTGGCTCTAGCAGCAGGGAGCACAGCACAACCCGGTCGGTGCCACTTGTGCCCAGCCTTTCCCTGGGGTCAGAGTGCCTGCAGACTGCCCTGAGCAGCCTTACAGCCCCGTGAGCTGGGCATGCCAGAGGCTTTCCCGATGGCAGCACTGCATCCCAGACCCTGGGGCTGGCAGGAGGCTCCCAGAAGCCAGGGCTGGCACCATGAGTCCCCTCCTGCCTGCAGTCAGACCCTGGGCTGTTGGGCTGCTCTAAACTGCTCCAGCTCTCTCTCAAGCAGTTCCAAGGGGACTGCAGCACAGCTGAGGACACCACCCAGACAGTTTAGCCACTGATGTGAGCAGTGTGCACTACTTTCAAACTTCAGAGGACAAGCGATACTATCTTCAGAAGAACATAGCTCAAAAATCCAAGCACTTAAATAAGGGGCTTTTGTAGGTTGCCAAGTCAACCTCTCTTTTAGGAAGTGAAGAGAACTGGCAGTGAGACAGGAAACCTGAAACACACCTTAAACCCCAGTTTTCTGTCTTCTAGGGACAGCAGAGCCCTTGAATAGTACTTGCATAACCAGTACCACTTGACAAGTGATGCAACCACAAACCACAAAGCTACTTGATATCCATGTTAGGTTTTCAAAGCCAAAGCTGCCTGTTCAAATACGGCTTTTTAGCTCACCCAGTGGATGAGTTTAAAACTTCAGGAAGAACTTAATGCTCTGCCTTCAAGTTGACTCCCAGACTTACATCATACTTCTGATTTCAGACCTGCAGTGCTATAAACCCACCTTCTTCCAAGAGAACAAATTTGCTGCCCTCCAGGAACAGACTCGTGGCACATTCGTGCAACACCAACAGAGCCGTCCCCAGTCGGAGGTGTCAGAACTCTGAAAGCTGATTTTGGTGGTAAAATTATCAAGAAGTGAACATGCCTTCTTCTGAGAGATCCATTTAGGCTTCAGTTCTCAGTTTCTGACTGAGGAAAGTGTGGTGAAACACTATCTAATTTTATTATGCTGTCAGCCATATACAAAGGACAGCAGGACTCACCCATAATCAAACCATGAGAGTTTGCTATACAGTACTCCATGACTAAAACTTAACCTGCAGCTCAGGAGAAAAGTTCTGCACATTTCTAACCCTCTGGATAAGTTTGGGTAGGTTTTTTTTTTTACAGCCTAATAAATCTGCCACTGGAAATCTCTCCCTTTTGCCAGCTTGTGCCTCGTTTTCTGGAACAGCAGCAACAAAAATGCCTACACCCTTGCGTCCAGATCATTTTCAGCGGAATTTTTTGTGTAGAATTAAACAAGCCAAGTTGCAGGCGTGAAAACAAGCTGCCAGAGAGGCTCACAGCCACAGAATGCTCCTACAGAGCTGCAGTACCACTGTTACAACATGAGCAAAATAAACTCTGACATGCAACCATTTAGGGAGACAGGATACAAAACAATTCCTTCTTCCCCTTCGATGCCTACACTTCTCAAGCAGTAGGTTCAAAGCAGGGCTGGGGCGGGAAGGTAAGAAAATACAGGTTTGTTTCCCTCCAGGTCTGTTCCCTTCTGTGACTGGAAGAATGAAAAAAATGCTGTACCACTGTCAAAATTTTCCAGCTCTATTTTGGCACATCATCTTTCAAAACCAGCCTGATCTAAAAATTTCAAGCATGTTTAACTCAAGAGCCCTTGACAACATCTAATGCACAGGCTATTTATCATAAATTGAGGTGCTTATTTTTGGACTTCACCTTGAAACAGCAAAGAATGTCTGTTATGTCAGAGGCAGAAAAGTTTATAAATCCTGCCAAATGTATCAATATTGTGCATTTCAATAGTATTTTACATATACTGCAGAGGTATCCACAACTCTCTGCAAACTGCTATGACTTGTCCTCTCTACGTGACCAGTTACTGGATTTAGCATTTTTAAGTAACTAGTGTGATTTCTAATGTACTTTTAACATGTAAAAAAAAAAGTGCCACTTTATTGAGTATTTCTCCTTTGCCCATTCCACAACTCTTAGACATACACATAATGATAACCACTAACTGCAGTAACCCTCTGGAGCTTCACAACTACAGAGAATTTTGAAAAATCTGCAAACCTGCAAGAGACATCCTTTGTAGTGCTATGCTTTATGTATGAAAAGACAGCAATTTCACACTTTATCACTTGCCCCAAACGTTGCTGTCATACAGAAATTCAAATTAATAGGTATCACAGGGGATTATAGGTTCAATAGCAAGCTGCATTCAGAACAGTCTTTTTACATCTCAAACTTTTTCAAGCACTTCAAACAATCTCAGTCCACCATGGCATCCTTTCAATGCCTTCAACTAAATCGACAAGGGCCCTTTCCAGCTGCATGTATGGGATGTATCACTTCAGTGCAATTCAGCTTTCTGACTTCAGAGCAGGCAACTCCAGCAGCCTCCATCTGTGCTACCAGCACTGAAGGAATCAACAGCTTGCACTGCCCACACGTGGAAGTGGTGCTGACCCCGCTGTGACATTCCAGGGTAGCCCCCAATAAAGCAGCTTCCCAGCCAGAACCAGGGGGTTGGTGTCTTCACTGGCACTGAGCCATCCACCTCAACACTTTGCCACTTGCTCTGCACATAGAGTGGACCTTTCTTCTCCCCCATCCATGTTTGAACCAAAACACATCTGCAAACACCCAAACACCCCTACAAAAGAGCTTTACCTGCCATGAAAAACTATCAGGTGCTCTTCCATTCCTTATCCTCCTCTGCACAGGGCAGCCACTAGGAAGTAAACATCAGCTATTCACCACGCATTTAGCCTTGAAAAGCCAAAGCAGAAGGCAGCAAAAGACTGGTGCTTTAGGGGATGTGCAAATATACAGCTCTTCAAACCCCAGTGACTTCATCACGCCAAAACCAGAGCCACAAACAACATGGTTTATAAGAACAGCAGCTTTGCTGCTCTTGCAAAGAATTAAGAAGGTTCCTTGTAGCTGTCTTGCAGATTTCAAAGAAAAAGAAAACCTTGAGCTACGTGCTGTTTTTCCACAAAACTGGTTGTGAAGCCTTGAATTTGAACCCAAAGTAGAAAGTCCAGGCATATGTAGAAAATAAATAAATGAAAAACAAAAGCCTTATTTCTAGCACAGTTATTTGTGGATAAAGCTGACTTAACATGTCAAGAGTAGTTGAGGTGAAAAAGTTAGCTTTGTGCTAAAAGGTTCACATACTGCTGTGAGAAAGAAGAAAAAGAAAGGGAACTTCTTCAGACAAGCAAAGATCCTTAAAAAGAACTGCAGACAGCATACATGATTCTAGATGACTAATACTGCAACTCAAGAAACACTCAAATAAAAAAGATTCTCGTGAATCAGGACAGTCTTTTTCAAGAAACATTTTAATGATGACAAAGTCACATCTGTGTCACCTCTAAGCTCCTCTGTCTCATTTTCTGTTTACCCTTGCAGAAGAACACAACATTGCAGACATCAGGTTTTTTAATTTTCTGAAGAGCAGAGCCTGTTTTTAGTGAACTAATTTCAATAGCCTATCTGTCACACAGCCTGTGCATCTATTGCTACTCAAAAGAAAACAGAGGACAGTGAGAAGGACACAGAATCAGTCTTTGTCTTACAAATTTAGAGCAAAACTGCCAGCATAAACCAATCTGACTTAATTTTAGATGACAAAAGAGCAATTTATGCTAGAAGATGGCACATAACTAGAGAAACTGCAGAACAAACCCTGAAAATCAAAATGATCATTTTTAAGCCTCCAGATCAAGGGCTCTGCTTTTCAGTGCATGGATAGTTAAACTGCAGAGTAGCTTCTCAACTCATTTTCTACTTTGCAAACTTTGGAGTACAAGGAAAATAAGAACAAAGAGGAGAGGACACCTAATTTTAGTGTTTCTGGGCTAAAACAAAATAACAACAAAGAACTACTGAACCATGAAGCAGTTTTTCCAAGCTGCTATTTCAGTTACAGTCTTTCTTTTCCCCAAGTCAGGGCTGGAAAGAAGATGCCAGCTTCTACCCTATCCGAGTAATACAAGCACCTTATTTTATCCAGAGGGGCACACTGAGAGCTCTGCACTGCTTGCATAATGCTTCTATACATTTTGCTGCACCCAAAATGTGTATTATAGCTGACAAGAAAAAAACAGCATGATTTCTTCAATTTCCTTCTCTCTCACTGGTTGCCCCTAGTAAGAAGCAAACTGAACTTGAGTCTTGCCCATTACATTTTAACAACTACCCTGAAAACTCATCCCTCTGACAGCTTATTATTACAGCACTGGACTGAAGCTTCGTAACTCTCAGTCTCAAGCATATGTGGGAACAGTTTGGAGGACAAAACCAAGACCTCAGGATCACAGGATTATCCAGGGTCGAAGTGACCCTCAGAGGTTGGGTCCAACCTCCTGCTCCCAAGCTAATCAGCCATGAGATCTTTCCCATTCCATAAGGCTCACGTGGTACAAGCTCTCCAGGCAGCCTGTTCCTTCTCTTGATTGTCCTCGTGGTGAAAAAGGTTCTCCTTAGGTTAAATCCAAACCTCGTGTTTCTATTTGTGCCTTTTGTTTCTCCAAGTTAATCTTCTCAATGAACCTCCTTGGAGGTACTGGGAGGCTGCTACTCTGCACCCTTGAAACCTTCTCTCGGCCCTGCTCAATTTTCATCCTGAGATTTTAATCCATCAGTTCCAGTTAAGAGTAAACAAGGTACCGAGGCAGTTACCTCCTGAAAACAACCCCCCAAACTTTCAGGTCTTAAAATAAATATGTGATCTTCAAAGAAACTGCAATCATCTCACAAGAGTGGACTTTTGAACTCTGATTTTTTTCTAGGGAAAGTTCCCTTTTCTGCAAGTATTTACTCAGAACAACCCATCTTATGATTTCAGCATCATCAATACTACTCTAGGGCTGAATAAGTCTCCTACAATTTAAGGATGAATGGATTGGTTTTAGTGACTGTTTCAAAATAAAGCAAACTGAGAACAGAGGGTGAACACTGAAATTTCTCTCCTGAGTAGCAAATTACCGCAATAAATTTGGGCAACCAAACAGAAAGCTAGAACAGAAAATGCTATGCTGCCTTCATGCACAGCAGCATTAAAATATACTGGGTTAGGTTCGTAATATTGCTGTTAAAGTTCTCTCTTCTCTAAGGATCTATGTGCTATTACTCTGCAAACCTTCACAAGAATAAATTATGCTTTCCAAGCATTAAAAACACATTAACATGACATAGGGCATGGAAAATCCAGACTTCAAATACTTACTGAATCCAATAGATCATAAACCAAACCAGTATTAGAAAAAAGAAGAGGGTTACATTAACTAAAATAAAGCTCTCTGAAATAATTAAGTGATTTTTCAGCCACTGTGATAACACATATTCCAATGGCTTAGATATCAGTGAAAGAGTCATTTAGACACAATTTCACTTTTAGTCATTTACTGGAACTCATAACCCTCTGGCCCAATTCCAGAAGATTTCTCAAATCCAATATAAAAATTTCAAGTCAGCCTGAGCAGCCTATACCATGCCACAGGAACTGTAAGCTGCCATGAGACACACACAGCAACACAACAGCACATTTAAAAGTGTCTTCATTTTTCAGTGCTCTTCAATTACATTAAAGAAAAAAAGAGACTTGACAACAAACATTAACTTGTCTCACCATTTCACTGACCGTGTTATTAGCCAATTCATTCACTTGTCCCCCACAAGAGACAAAGTCAGTATGTTTATTCTTGCTCACAAATAAATGTTTGATTTCTTTAAAACATTTGCATGGAGATAAAAATCTGTTATACTTAATCATCTCCAGCTTTACCTTACTTCTCAAATAAAAAGGCCTAATTAAGCATTCTCTGTATAGCTGAACGTAAAACGGAATGTTTGTCAAATGACAGCTAGAATATTGTTATCCAAAAACATTTTAGAATCTCAGTTGAAGATACAACAGTACTGTGAAGCTAAATTAAAAACATGAGATTTTCTTTAGATAGGCAACATGAGGCTGCAATCTTGCTATTACACTTTGGTATTAGAACCTGAAATTTCATGTTTCTGGGGTTTTTTGAAAACAAGCTTTGAATTCACTTTTTTTTTAACCCATCACAATTACCACAAGCCTTTCAAGGATAAGTTTCCTTAACACACATACTCAGCTTCTCACAGACTGTCACTGTCACCACTACCTTACATGAATCTCAGGTATACACCTTTCATACCATTAGTTTTTATGACAAGCCACCAGAAACTGAGAAATCTCACGGCTTTGCAACATGGTGGGCAACTCCTCTGGCTACTGCAAAGCTCCACTGACGTGAGTGCAGCTCTCTGTGTCAACACTGGCCTTGACCCAGGAATTCCTGTTGCATTTCGGGTCTCCTGTCAAGAGTATGACAGAGCTGAGTGCTGTCTAAAAAAGAGTATCAATGGCTTCTCTACAAGAGATTTATAACTCTAGGAAGAGTTATACTGCACATAGGAATGCTTGCTGGCTTTTACCTCATGCCTTTTATTCTCCTCTGTCCATCAGCCACTGAAGTGCTCTATTTAAACCATGTGGGTTTTACCCCTCTTCCTTTTGCAGCTGTTTTCCTAAGATAAGCTCTGAACTGTGCTGCTGTTCCGAGCCAGCTCACCTGCAAAGATTGTTTGAGAACCCTGCCCACTGGGACATGACTCAGAGCAGGAGACAAGGAACACAATGCTTTCTGATCTTAGCGTGGCAATGAGACAAGAGCAGCAGTACAAACAGTACTTTGCAACCTGGAGATGGGAAGATGCAGTTGGGTTTATGTACACACTCGCCTGACAAAATGGTTTTGTACTCCAAAAACAAGTGGATTTGGAAATCCACTGGTGCATTCCTTCTGCTCCCTCAGGATCGGGAAGTTTGCCTTGCTGTGGCTGGCAATGTGCTGGTCTTCCAGTCTTCACACATCTCCATCCAGCAGTGGCAGCTTTGAAGTGTCTTACAGAGACAGAGAGATAGGAGAGAAATATTTGGGGGTCTTTCTTTCTACGTGTAGCAGTGTTTATGCCTTGAGAAGGAGGTGGGGAATGCAACTATTGACCACCAAGGCTTTTATTCATTTCAGCAACTCTGGTGGCAGAATATGCCAAGGGAAGATGGGGGAAATGTGCTGCTACGTTGCCAGAGCAAGAAAAAGACTATTTAAGGATCAGGCAGGTCAGCTCTGAAACTCAGCTGAAAAGTTTGACACTGATCCAGGGGAAATAAAAGTGTTACTGCATCTCACCTCAAGGTACTGCCCTCAGCTGAAAAAAAAAGGATGAGTAAGAAGACATACCTTCAGGCTTCTACAGTACAGAAGTGTCTTCTTTCCAAAAGCAGAAGAATGGATAGGATAATATATAGTGTGCTTGAGACAGTGACTGGCAGGCCTGGATGCTATCCCCCTGAAGGTCCAAACTCACTGTAGACCTTGAAGAGCTTTCAAAAGCCAAGGACACCTCCTTATAGCCACATAAACATGGCAGAAAGTCTTTTCTCTAAGAAATAATGCACTGAAGCTTCCAAAAGTTTATGGGGAAACACATTTTCAAAAGAGGTAACACAGCTGTCTCTGCAGACCATCCCTCCCAGGTGCAGGTCCAGCACTGTGACAAATGTGAACAGTGTGACAGGCTTGTTTAGGTGTGCAGCTCTGGCTGCCCAGCAGGCACACCAGATGGCTCTCAGCAGGGCTACACAGCAACAACTCTCCTGGGCAAGAGAGCAAGGGAAGAAAACAGAGGAGAAAGCACAGCAGCAAAAATACCTCACAAGGAACTCCAGGTAAGGCCTGTGTAATGATTATGCTCCTGCATGAGAGATCTTTATCAAATAAATTATGAGTGAAAGCAAATTACCTGAAGTATTGGGAGGTGCAGCTTGGACAAATGTAAAAGCCACAGTTTTTCTAATACCAGTTCTCTAAAATGGAAGTAATCCTCTTCAATTATTTCTAGGAGTATGTAAATTATATGTAACAACACAAAACCAACACTTCTTACATCTCTGCCTTACCATGAATTTAATCAAAAATTACTAAGTGAATGACATTAAAATGGCCTCATTGAAGAACCCAGCCAGAATTCATAGATTCATTTTTGCTAGCTTAAACATAAAATGAATTTAGCATCACTGTTCCAAGTGTTTTAATGGTTTTGATTCCTCTTCCCACTGAGTATCAGCCAACATACAGCACTGAATAAGAGTTAGATGGAATCCAAATACAAGTATTATTTGGTATATTAAACATTTCTCTTAATAAATGCATAAGCATACAATACTATGTGCATCACAATCATATTTATCTAACATGATTTTGGACTTTGGTCCGGATTCCTCAAATGATCAAAATAGAGTGCTTAGCCCCATAATTACAAAAGATGACAATGTTTCTCTTGCCAACACAGGACTCAAAAGAGAAAGCACATGCAGTCTCACTGAATGGAAGAGATGCTCCTGAGGCATGTTACCTGTTGCCAAAAAGATAATAAACAGCAGTAGAATCTGAAATCTCTGTAGCAGCACAGGTTATCTAACAGAAGTTGTCAGTAAGTAAAGCAAAAGAGGGAGAGTACAGGCAAAAAAAGGGCTGAAAGAGAAACCTGGAATGCATCTTTAATTTCAGCATAGGTACATCAGTAGTTCCTCACATACTTAGCATTACTAAATTTGCAGTTCTCAGATAAAATGACTTTATTAGAATTCTCTCTGGCATGGCATGCTGAGCATGAATGCAACGTAAGTGAATAAATGCTCCTTTCTTGCTGGTGTTCTGCCAATCTGACTGCAAAACACAGAGGCCTCACACACAAAACCAGCCATCCCTGAAGACCCTGAAGACCAGCAGAGCACTCCTGACTCATTTGGCCACAAGACATTGAAGATGTCTCCATGTGCCACGCAGAAAAGCAGAACAGGACACTACTCTGTCCTCATTTCTTGAAGAGATGGGGATGGGGCACGTTATCTCTCAAACATTAAGACATGAAAACCACATCAAATCTTATTTCATATTTCTGAACAGCTTGTCAGCCAAGTTAAAACATTTGTATATTAAGATTATTAAGCACCAGCACTGTAATTCATAAATACTATCTTAATCTTTCTAAGTAAAAAGACATAAGCATTTTGTTTTTCATGCTCCTCCAAGCAGTCTGCATTTCAGACTTGCTGTGGCAAGGAAAACCAGAGACAGCAAATTAATCCTGTAAGACTTAATGCAAACAGATGAATCAAGAGAGAGCCTAGCCTTCTATTACTCTGTTCCAAGTACTTTCTCATTTCCCCAAGTTGCAAATCTCAACATTATGTTTTAGGAGATTTATGCCTAACATGTAAACTGAACAAAAAAATTCCTGAGAAACTTTTACAACTGACCATGTAAATGCATTTCTATAAGTCTCTACATTTTTCTTAGCCTCAATTCTCTGTGACAAAGGTTCCAGATAAAAATTTGAATAGAATCAGCAGTGTCAAAGAGGAAGAAGTCATAGGAATATGCAGTAAAATTTAAAAGTGACTGTCTTCACAGATTTCCATTATCTCATTTGTTTAAGGTTACTTGCTTGAGTAATCATGAAATAATATTTTGTATTCTTTTCAAACAGAATTAGGAATCAAAGCACAACAGGTGCCATGAAACAGCAAAAAGATGATTTTGAATTTTTGGTTTCTGAACACTGACAACATCCCCTCCCACCACAACCTGTGACTTGCATTCCCAGTGAAAACAGTAGAGTCACTGTGAAGCAAAAAAAATCAATCTGTGTGTTCTAAAGAGCCTGGCATGCACTTTCAAAGTAATCCTTTCAGACATGGAAAATTCAAATTTTCAAAAGACAAGCTGACACCTACTAGCTCAAGATAAGATCACTGGTAATAAAACTTAGGCTCTCAAATACCCATATTTCCAGCACTGATAAGAATTGTTTTAATAAATGTTCTCCTTGCCCAATAATCCACTCAAGGAGATGAAACAAAGGGTAGGATCAAATAGAGGCTTCAGACTTGAATCAGTTCTTCACACACGTAGTCAAGGCAGACTAGGAAAGGTGAAAAGACTGCCTTCTGCCAGCTGCTGTAAATGTAAGATGCTGAGGCAGAGATTTGCCTCACAAACCCCCCAGCAGAGTCCCCTGCACATACACCTGAATGCTGAATTAAGCCAGGTGGTCCAAGAGCAACCAATGCTATGGTGGGAACTTTGAACCAGCTGCAAGCAGCCAACGTGGGAAGTCACTGCAGTGCTCTCCAGGCTTCAATGCAGGAACATTTCTACCACTTCTACCTGGGAGCCAGCCCCCCAGCACCTTCCCCAGCGATGACTGCAATGCTGAACTGCAAACTGGGCCAGACTTCTGCAGAGACGACTTTGCAGAGCTTTAATCTGTGACAACCACGGACGAAGAATCAAGACAGCACCTCTGTTCTCCAGCAAACACATTGATCTCACTTGTGTTTCTCACCCACTGAGTTTTCAAGGTGTTCAGGGCATTACTGATGTGCTGAACTCACCACCACAGCTACAACAGCTGAGCCCCAAGTATTATATTCCCCCCAAAAGAAGGCTAATGGCAAGACTCTCCCATCCAGCCACAACCACTGCTTGATCTCAGCAGGCCTGTCTGCAGCCAGGGGAAAAACTTCTGCTCCCATGGTATCATGGCAGCCTCGATGATCTGATCCACTGGGAAGACTTCAAAGCAAAAAGGGAACTCTTGAGTGACACAAACTGGAAAACAGCCATCTCCCTACATAGTTTTCATGGTAAGGAAGAAATACATTTAAACCGAGAATCTGAAATACCCACAATAAAAAAAAACTTGTAATGCTTTCTATCTCACTTCTTGTCCTTATTTTCTGGAAAGATTTTAGAAAAAATCTTTTAACTGTGCTCCCAAAAGTCACAATGTTGGATTTTTTTTTAATAATTGTAAACCAATTATCATCTAAATGTTATGGACACAGAGCTGTTTACCCTAAAAGTGGGTGCTCCTTTTTTCTTTAAACTGCATTACCACAGTGAGTAATACATCTTTTAAAAAATCAGGATGCCTTTATCTGTTCTTCATAGTGGTTAAATCCTTAAAAAAGGACCAGTAGCAGATCAAGAAGTCAAAGGAAAAAAAAAATCAATTCACTGTTTTCTATTTCTGGAATTTACTTTTGTATGTTCAAGTCATGAACTCTTTCCCAAAAGTACTGAGAAAAAAGGATTTTTCTTCATCCACACATTAAAAAGAAAAAAACACACCACAGAACCATGAGAATCAAAACAGGGGGCCAAACAGAAGAGAAATGAGCAGGGAATAAGATCCAAGAAGCAAAAATCATATCCTATGTTTGCATCAGAACACAAAACAACATAAAGTACAAGATCTTGGCATATGCAAAAGCAATAAAGGAATTGTCTAGTTATAAACACCAGCAGTGCATCTTGTCATAACACTTAATCAGATGTTAGACACTGCAATATCATTGTCTGACCTGTTAGAAATTGTTCAATGGCTTCCATCCCTTGCCCTCAGTACTCTCTTGTGAGGTCTAGCAGAGCCTAGCTTTCTATTACTTTTTTTTTCTTCCTATAGAAATGAACCATGCTTTCAGATTTCCAAGGCTTTAAATGGGTTCACACTTCTGAAATCAACTTACAGTGGAGGCTTCAGGAAAACCTTGACGACTTCAAAAAAATAAAAATAGCTGGACAAAAGGGATTTCCACTGAAGCAGTCACCAGTGAGAAATCTGGCTATTTAATACTTGTTAATGTAACACTTAAGAGAACAACATTATGCCAAACAATGTTCTGTAAAAACAAACACATGCTAAAAACTCCTTACTGCATCCTGATGCATTTGTTACCAAGAAAGGGATTGTTGACATTAGTTTTAAACCTGGGAGGGGAAAGAGGAACTGTGAAAATGGGGGCTCAATTGGCAAACTGTAGAAGGAAGCATGTTCAAAATCATACTTCTAAGAAGCCATCAATTTTTTTCTCTGAGAATGAAACTTTAAAACAAATTCTTGTTAAGGTTTTTATTTACTTTTTCTATGACAAAAAAAAACTGCGAGGTATAGTTTTTTTCAATCTTTGCTGACATCTGATTACATGCAAAATCCACTGAATTTATGGAGACCTCGGCAATCAACTGCCAGGAGACCAAGAAAAAACCCTTAGGCAGGTTTTAAAACAGGAGACAGTTTAGCATTTTTGTCCTCATAGGACTAGATGAATCACATTCACTTTTTCTTCCCCTTCCCCCTCCTCCTTCCACAAAAAAAAAGTTCTGTTGGTTGAATGCTGGGAGGCAAAGGCACAGACTGTATTAGACCACCCAAAAAACAGAGTCCAGAAGCAGCTCCTGCCTTTGACAACTTCAGTTTAAATTAGAGAAAGGCAGCCAAGAGGCAAAGGAGATGAGCCACCAGGTGGGAGGACAAACAGGTCCCTGTCACTGAGCAGGCTGCCCAGTACAGCAGCCTTGGAAAGCACAGGGCACAGCAACACCTTCAGCACCACAGCAGCAACACCAGCCCCTCCCTGCTGGATCTTTCATTGAGCAGGAGCTTTACAATAACTTATAACCCAAGCACAAAGGCCAAAGAGACTGGCAGGGCTCAGAGTTGGAGTGACTCGTTGGTAGGTGGAAGCTGGAAACATCAAATACAAACAAACGCCATCACCAGCGCCAAAGCAAAAGCACAACCCAGGCTCAGACCAAATCCAAACCCCCTAAATTAAAAGGGGGGAGAAGCAGTCTGTGTGCTGGCACTGCCTTGGTGAGTTTATGGCCCCACAGTGACAAATGGGTTTGAAAGGACCAAAGTTACAACACAATAAACAGGTAGGGGTGGCTCCACTAAGCTCTCTCCCATCTCATTCGCCTGCAGTAACCCACTCAGCAATTCCCTACCTACAGCATGTGCACTGTCTATCAGAGAGTCACTTTCCAGCACTAACATTCTTCTTAAGGAGACAGAAAAACAATGAACAACTAACGACGTCACTTCTACTAATACAAAAAAAGTAAACCACTAAAAAGACTGTTCGATCAAATTCCTGTGAGGGGAACTTAAATGATGTATTTCTCCTTGACTGTTTTTCCCTAAGATTCCTCTCTTATAGAGCCTGCCAATAAAATTCATCAACACAACTGAAATAGGAAAGATAAGCAGCATTTACACCAGAAGTTTCTTGACCTAAAGTGCTGGGGTCAGCCAGGTAAAAAACAATTACTCTAAGCTCAAATCATCATCATTTTGGCATTATTTTCCCATCCATTAAAGGAGGTATGGATGAGGTTTCTTTGCAGAGAATGCTGCAAATTGATAGCTTTGTTCCAGTTCACTACAGTTTTCTATTGATTTTCTCTCGTTTTAGCCTGCACTGATTTGTTAATCCCTTCTCTGTAACAGTCCTAATGACAAATTGAGAATGAAAAACTGCATGCTTTAGGGCCTTTTCCACCAACCTCTAGCTTCAAACCATATTTTCACTTGCACTTGGAACATATCCATCTACCCTAGGTTAGATCTGATGCACCTTAAACCAGGCTGGGTGCATTTTACACTGAAACCTTTCTGTTTAGGATGAACAAGGCACCCAAAATCACCTAGATGTGGCAGAACTGGAGCTCTGTCACCTTCCAAGGTTCACAGGGACTTCGCCTTAAAACCAAGTACATTTTTAAAGTAATTTTGCAGCGCTGCCCACAGTTGATTAGCAGGCATTAACTGCATCATGCATCTGAAGGGCATTACTGAGCATTTATGGCATTTGTTGGTGTAAAGAAATCCTTCAGAGGTGCAATGAGCTGGATCACAAGTTCTCTCTATGCTCAGAGCTGCAGTCATGGTGCAGTGTTACTGGAAAAATCCATGCAGAAGGATGGGACCCAGGCAGTACTTTTAATTTAAGGAATACAGTATGATCACAAAGAGATCAGAGAGTTACAACGAGGCAATTGAGATTAGTAATTTTGCTACTAATAAACTCATTAAATAGAGCTACCAATATGGTGTCATTGTCAGGGCCTCACTACTGACAGCCGATGCCCGTCTGCACAAGCCATGGCTACTGCTGCAAGTACTTTTAGTCTCTTTCCATTTCCTGTTACTTTCAGAGATCTCCAAGTGAGGTATTCATTTGGAATTCTAACTGCAACACACCACCAAACTGAAAATTAATCTATGAATTATGAAGATTAAGGCTTGCCCACAGTCACATTTGTAACACCTCAGTCATCACATGCTGGGTGGGTCTCCACCTCCTGACTTTATCCCGTGTCAGTCCTCTCCTACACCACTCCATCTGTCAGGAAATGGACCTTTCCTGGTCTCCCATACAGACTGCAGAGCAGCCTGGCCCTGGCTGCCACCTCACTACTGCAGTACAACCCCAGCAGACCAATTTTGGTCATTTTAAACCGATCCTTATCTGCAGAAGTGATACTTGGAGAGCCTCTGGTTTGTACCCACACAGCATGTGCTCCCTGGCACGCAGAGGCAGCGCGGGAGTTCTCCTTGGCCATTCCCTTGGTGTGACTTTGGTTTCCCATCTCCCTCTCTGCAACACCAGCTGCAGGGAAATTGGTTGGGGTGGCAGGAAGCACAGTGCTGGGAGCCAGTATCACCTCCTCTTTGCTTTCCAAAAATTACAGACCCAGAGCTGGTGAGCTAGGCTCTGCTGATAACACACTGCTATTCTTAACTTGAAGAAATGACTTTGCTATGAATGTTAAATGTCTCTCTACCCAGGCCATAAGATGCTCTTTACAAACCACGGTCATGTCTTAATGGGATAAGAAAAGCAGAGAGTAAGTGGGATGGCTACCTAGGCAAAAAGTGGCATTTGGGTTCCAGAAGTTTGGTACTGCTCTCAATTTCCTGCTTAGGGGAATGGCAGAGAGAACTGACTAACCTAAGAAATAAATCCTGTTTCCTCAATGCCTGTGACATGACTGTAAACTCTCAGTGTTCTTGCAGTGCTGCCAAGATTAGTGTTACTCTCCTACACAGGGCATGCAGAGCACACAAACACACCCAACCCAACAGAGACTTGCTGCATTTTGTATGCAGAATGCAATTTCAATCTTCTGTTACATCCTGTTTGGGTTTCCAACCACCCTACCCACCCCCCCCAAAAATAATTTCAACAATTTGGTCATGTATTTTCATCCTTAATTGCAATTTGTCACTCGCCCAGTGAGATATACTTGGAATCCACTTCTCTGTGGCCTTTATTTTCCTTTATTGTCACTTAAAATAAATTGATAAGCCAAGAACTCGATGCAAGAATATTAAAGGGACCATCTCTATATTAAAATTTTCATAACTGCATCTCTAAAACAGCATAACAAAAATCAATCAAGGAAAACTCAACAATGCCATTTCTCAAAAGAAATGGATCAAGACCAACTCATAAAAGACACCAGTTCATAAAGGGAAAAAAACCACCAAACCAAAAAACTCACAACACACACCAAAGTACTACTTACTTAGCAAGTGAGAAACTACACATCACTTCAACTTTTTTTTTGCATTTGCCTCCTTCCCTAACACACAAAGTGGGTTTTCTAAGCAGCTTATTGGATCAGCTACTCTACACATTTTTCCAAGCTTTGAGCAGTAAAACCTAGTTTAGGAAAGGTCAGCTTGTTTCTCTCCCACAAAAATACAAACCTCTCAATCAGAGCATTGCAAATAAAAATTATTACAGTAGCCAGTCAAACAACTAAGTATTCAAAAGCCACACACAGAGCATAGACATGATATATAATAATATCAGGTTATTTCTTTTGATACCTCCTAAAGTCTCAACTATAGATTTACCTACAAAGAGGCCTCTGATGAATTTCCGTGACAAGTCAAAAAGAGTTGTCATTTTCCTTAAAACCAAAAGGTTCTATCTTCAATATTATTGTGGCTGTATGTTAAGGAAATAATGTGTATACACTAATCTATCAGTTATATAAGCAACTAATGGTCATCATACATATATCTTAGATTGGTCTTGTAGGCAGCTGCTTAATAGTTTGTAACATGAATGGGGAAAAGGAAGAAAAACAAGAATATACCAAAGCTATATTTCAAACACTCAAACAAAAATGACATCTTACTGCAACTGCACTTAAAAGAACAGCAATAAACTTTCACTGCAAAGGGCCATGAGAATATGGGTATCCATGATGTCATTCCCTGAAAAAAAGGAACCATACAGAGGATCCAAAGCAATCTGTATTGCAGAAGATGAACATGCACATTGGAACCATGCAGAGACCACAGCAGGATCAGGATAAACACAGTAGGCACGTGTTGTCACCAGTCTACCAGTTATTTGCATTCCCTGACACAACTGGTCCCTACATCCATCATCAAGATTCGAGTGATGGCTATTTTTTAATTTCCTAACTGAAATTTCAGAGATCCCTCCTCAGAAGACTGTGATACAGCACAGCTTGCTTTGAGTAGAAAAGGACATGATGAAAACACGGCTCCGTGTGAAGCCATGCATATCCAAAATAACTGCAGCCCTTCCTTCCAGCCAGCTTAGCAAGAAACATTCAGCACTGCACAGACACTTCTCACTTGTTTATTGCTGCAGCAAACGTTTGCTGCAACGTGAATGACATGCTGAACATACCACAAACAGTAGAACGATAGCTATTAAAGCCAAAAATATCAAACAGACTGGAAAAGCATTTTGACAAGGAGGAAACATTAAACCAGATCTTTGTAGCATTTGCTAAATACAGAGACTCATCATATTTCGGGCCATTTGTATTTAATTGTCCTTTCATCTGAAGAGCGGTGGATGAATGCGCAGCAGATGAGTCAGATGTTCTGAAGAGGTCCCATCAAGGACGCCCCACAACACGAGAGCACTGCCTGCAAAATGCCTCACACGACAACTTCTCAGTGCCTTGGCCTGTCCCATGGTGGTTATGCACCAAAGCACTGAGAAGAAAACAGCAAATAGTCCTGCAGTGGCAAAATGCAAGAACTTTAAACACATTCAACACCAAGAACCTCCTACTTCCTGGGGCAGGAAGACACACTCAGATTAGTGGATAATTATCTAAAACTCAGGCTTTTGTTCCTCCTTTGCTTCAGTTTAAAGGCAAAAAGTGCTCTTATTTCTCAAGGTCAATGTTTTCAGTCGAAGTCAAACTCACAATAGAATAGGTTACTCCTAACACTTCAAATACCAGGTTTTGAAGTGGCAGACAGATATTACAACAGTGTCAGTTCAAAGAAAGGAAAGTCCCTGGTCTTTGGTGGAGAAAATAGGCAAGCCATGGGCGTGGAGACAAGGAGCAACACCGGAGGTTAAATCTACTGTGCTGTCTTGAGGTAAACTCATGTGTCTTCTGTACTGTCCTCTAATCCTTAGATTAGCTTCTCCACTTTGGCTTTCACAATATTAACTGAAGTGCAGAGGCAGTCAGCAGACAACAGCTTTGCCAGAAATTCAGTTGAATCATTAAAAGTGATTTATAAAAATAGACCATGACTAAAAATCATCAGTCGTAATCCTCAACTGTTAAACTGTCTCTCCGCATTAAACACAAAAACTGGGATTGTTAATTCAAGGCAAACATGGAAAAGAACTCATCTTCTCTATATTCCTTTCACTTGATCTCTCACATCAAATCCCATCTCCATATGACACCAAAAGGAAAAAGGGATAGCTTGTGTGTTAACAAAGAACAGCTCACCCTACGTAGCCTACATACTGCCATTTAATGAGTTTTCAAGTATAAATTCTAGCTTTGGCATCATTTTGTAATCTTGAAGTGAAACAAGTGAGGTCCTTATTATCTGTTTTTTCTACTCTCATCAACACAGCTCCTCCCAGGATGCAGATGATCCTCCTAAATCATCTTTGTGCTGTTATCTCTGCAAAGAATGATGTCTGCTCCAGAACACTGCCACTGCTAATCACTCAAATCAGGTCTCTCACAGGTCTATAAGGAGGAACAGCGCTGAGGGCAGCAGAATAAAGATGAGATTGTTGTTTCTCTTTCTTTTCAAAGAATGTATCTGAATACATCCCTTCACTTTCATGGATCACTTGTCCTGCCAAGGATAAGTTCCCCTGTGCACAAGCTGCAGCTGCCTCGGCTTTGTACTGTTCGAGAAACGACAGAACAATGTACTTGAGGCACTGCACACAGCACAGATGAAAAACAGTGAGAAGCAGATTCAGAAATGGAGCTGTCTACACATAATGAATAACAACAAGTAGGGACACCCATGTCAAAGTGCATCAGAAAGCTGCCTGAGACGCAAAGGAGTTAAAAGTCACTAAACATTAGTGCAGCATCATGGGCTCTGGAGCCCCAGGGTCCCTCAGGATGGCATCCCTTCCCTCCAGCATGTTGTCCACACAGCACAGCTTGGTGTCATTGGCAAACTGGCTGAGGGTGCCCTCAATCCCCTTGTCCATGACAAACAGTGCTGAGGAACACCACTCCTCACTGTCTCCAGGTGGACATCGAGCCATTGACCTCAACCCTGTGACTGCAAAGATCCAGCCAGTTTTTTATCCCACATCAAATCCATGTCTCTCCAGTTTACAGACAGGATGCCATATGGGAAAGTATCAAATGCTTTGCACAGGTCCAGGTAGATGATGTCAGTTGCTCTTCCCTCCTCCACCAATGCTATAAGCCCATCATAGAAAGCCACCAGATTTGTTAGGCTGGTGACTGAATTTGCTGTGGTGAAGCCATGTTGGCTCTCACAAATCACCTCATTATTTTCCATGTGCCTTAGCATAGTTTCCAGGAGGATCTGCTCCATGATCCTGCCAGGCACAGAGGTGAGACTGACCCATCTGCAGTTCCCCATGTCCTCCTTACTTCCCTTTTTTAAAATCAGAGTTATGTTTTCCTTTTTCCAGTGGGAACTTCACTAAACTGCCACAGCTTCTCATGTGTGATGGATGGTGGCCTAGCCAATTGCTATTTCAGCTCCCTCAGGACCATGGATATATCATATCAGGCTCCATGGACTTGTGCACCTTCTGACTCCTTAAATGGTCTCAAACCTGGTCTTCTGCAAGAGTAAGCAGTGCTTCACTCTCCTTGTCCCTGCCTTTGCCCTCTGCAACTTGGGCCGTGGGGCTGGAGAACTTTTGGGTGGGTTGTAACTCTTCAGCCTTTTATAAAACAAAGCCACCCATAAGATGTTTCACAGATTCTCTTGAATGCCTTGCCAAAGTTTAATGCCCTGGATAACTACGCTCTGAGAGTGGCACCTGGACAGATCATTAATCTGATTTTAAGCCAATAAGGCTGCACCTTTAACAAAGTCCATCTTCTGCCACCTGTTCTCCCATCTCAGCTTTCCTGAACATGTCCCCTTCTTCACTCAACCTACAACTCAAACTGGAGCACAAGAGGTCAAGAGTAAGCATAGTGGGCAGAAGTTCTGGATCAGTCATCAACCACATGTCTCAAACATATCACAACTTTTTGTTCCTGCCCCCACAGTACTGGGAATTTCCACTCTCCTCAGCTGCAGTACAAGCCAGGAGAACTGTTTATATGGCTGTGCAAGCCTCCCCCCTGGATCAGAGGGACCACCAGTTGTGATTTGTGGGGTGCTGGTCTGGAGTTTCAGACAAAAGTAGTGCTGCACCCGGGCAAAGTCCCTCCTCCTCTGTTCAGCTGCACTGCAGGCACAACTTACACCTGCACACATTGATACTTGAGAGAACTTGGAATCTTCTGCTAATGGTAAAGCTGATCCCACCAAGGAAAAATCAGTTCCTGAATGCAAAAGCTTTTTAAAAGAAAAAACTGAATCTTATTAATTTCTGAGCTTACAGGAAGAGCAAGCAAAGGCTTGTGATACAGCATTTGCATGGGTCCCATTAGGACACTGTTCTGATTATTTTAATGCACAAAAAAGAAAAAGGAGGGGCAGGGGGGTAGAAATGGTAATTTTCTTCTTTACCTGAGCTGCTCCATTTAGGCAAGGAACCGAAACAGGGATGTTACACAACAGCTCCAAGCACTGCTCAGAGGCCGTGCTCTGCTGCCCGCCGGGAACCACCGCGTGCCTTCCGAGCTGCCCGTAGTCTGCTCTGCCCCAGGTGAACACCTTGCCAGCTTCTAAACACAGAACACATTTCAAGGTTACATATTCACCAAGTTCCTCAAACGTGGGTGCCAATTTAATACCAGAACTCTTTAATGAATCTTATCTACAGCTTCAAAAGCTTGGTGAAAACTTATTTCTGGGAACAGAAAAATAAAACCATTAAAAACTAGCTCAAGATATTATGTTCTACTTCTATGTAGCTACTCATTCTTCATTAACTTGTTTTCTAGCAGAATAACATCTGGATTGTGGCCTGGGCTGTAAATAAAACCATGTCAGTAAAGCTGCATAACGTGGATATTCTGCATACAATAAATACACTTAGTTTATACAAATGACATATTTTAGGTTAAGAGAAGCACACACCAAACCACTTATTCTGACACATAAAAGATTATAGAAAATATAATTATTTTCTACTCCCATTCTTTGCCATAGACAATTCATTGCATGACCTGCATTGAACAGGGTTTATGTTTTCCTGATAGAAGTTACCTTCTGTCACTACCATTGTTAGCAGAGCAATAGCCCTCAGGAGACATCTAGTTAGGCAGGAACAGCAGCACAACTATCATCAAGCACTGGAAATGCATTGGTTTGTTTCCACAGGGATCACACTTTGGCCAAGGAAAGGTAACTTTAAATGAAATCAGCACTATATGGCTCACCCTTCTCTCCAAGGGTTATTATACCAAATTCACTGCTGCAGGACTGACACCCAGAACACCACTCTCCAGTATGGATAACACCCATAAAGCGATGCTTCTTACCTTTGCTTTCCTTGAATTAAAAAATAACAAAAATCCATACAAGGTGACAGCTTTATTTTCTTAATGAAGTGACTAGATCCCTGCAGGTAAGCCATGAAAAGCTGCTCCTTCTGGGCTTCCAATTAAAAAAGTTATATACACACAGCCTAAGTTAAAGTCCTCAGCTTGGTTTTAACTAGAAGCATCAAGCTCAGAAAGAAACCTGCAATGACCTTGAGTTATGGACATGCTTCAGCCAAGCTCCAAACTGCTCTCCAGAGCTGAACTCAAGTGCATGGGCCAAAAGATGTGGATCTGGTGGAAATCCCACCCAGTTCCAGCTTGAACAGACACCTCTCCCTGTCAGCCAGTACATGCACACCCTACTGAGAGGTCAGGTGCAGGGGTACGGTCACACCACCCAAAGGTGACAACTGGGGCTTTGCTAAACAGATGCCAAAACACAAAGCTTTGGAAATCTGAACACCTCCCTTTTCCTCAGGGTGCTGTTAAACTGTCTTGAAAGGGACACAGGTGGGCACTGCTGGTTGGTGGAGTTGAAGGTGATAATGCATTTTGTAAATAAACTGGAAACCTCAGTTCATATACAGGAGAAGTGTATGCATTTTCCTTGGAAATCTGCTGGCAGTGGTATCTTTCACTCCAATCACTGCAAGTTTTTCAGAGGCATTCTCTCAGTTCACTGATAATGTTTTCTAAAATAATTAAGTGATAAAATTAATTGCCCTTCTCTCTCAAGGGCACAAAGGTTTTCCTCCTTTGCAGCTTCCTAGCAGTTCAGGGAAAAGCTGAAAACAGTCACCTACTACATTCAATACAACTGAGGTCTTTTAACATAGTAGCTACATTTTGTTAGGCTAAATGATAAAAATAAATTTCATTAAGAGACGTATGAGTGCATCTTAGATTAGGAAGACAGTTTGAGGTTTAAAAAAAATCCTTGTTCTGAAGCTAGCATATTTACTTTGCAATTTATATAGATCTCTGCTAAAAACATCTGCAGCTGCAAAAATGTACATAGCAAATTTAAATATAGACTAAGTTTCAGGCTTTTGCATCAGACCAGGTTACTGCACTTCTACAGAACCCTATTAGTCGACTGGGAAAGGATAGGCAGGCTGCTGTATTTTATATTAAATACAGGAACTGAAAGTGAGTTTTATGAAACCTAAAGCCAGAAAGAATTTCTATAACATCCAGTTAGATCATTAATATACCACAGGCTCTCAAGCCCTACCTAGACATTGCTGTATTGATCCCAAGGACTCTAGCTAAATTAAAGCATTTCAGCTCTCAGAAGCCAGAAGTATCAAGTGCCACAGGCAAAAACATCAGCAAGCTGCAAGGCCTCTGAAAAGGCAAGCTTTGAATTGATGATACAGACCCAGATCCTCACACGCAGTCTTACAGCACCATCCTTACCCAGAGGCAGCAAAGGTTTCTCTCAACTCTACCTTTTGGGGGAAAAAACTCCTTCCTCAAACAAATCTAATGCTCTGTCTGGACCCAGACATAAACAAGAAACAGCAGCCACTCACATAACAAAAATGAACCTTTGCACCCTCCCATAAGGGTACTGTTCCAGTGGAACTGAGAACTGCAAGCATATATGAAGGATTAAAGCAGCAACAATGCTTAGCTACAACCAAACACCTTCCATCCACAGATTCCATTTTCTTTCACTGGACAAGCCAGCAAAGAATCACTTACACATGCAAAACCAAACAGAACCCTTAGGAGAATGTAAACTGGTTCTGGAAAATGTGAATGTAAAATGTTTCCAATTACAAACACAGACCGTTGCAATTAATATTTTCTTTTTTGCCACAATAAGGGAAACGAGTTTCAGGTGGTTATTAGTACTCAAGCATGGAGAACATTCATTAAAAAATATTAAATCCAGATAAATTAATTTTTGCTGTTGGGAAGCATTTCTTGAATGCCCAAAGATTAGTTGAGCAACCAGTTCCTTCTCACTGCTCATCAATACAGTTCTCATTTCTTATTGAGAGACATTCCTTCCCCAGACTTGTTCCTGTTTGCTGAGCATTCCCAATTCCACACTCAGACTCCTGCTAATAGTCAATCATTTCTATTTTTCAGCCTAAAAACATCTGCTTAGGGATCCTTTAAAAAAAAAAACCAATCAAAAAAAAAAACCCCAAAGTACATAAATCTGTCTTTTCTGTGAGAGAAATTAAGAGAAGCTGATTTTAGATGTGCCTTTTCTATGAAATACTGATTATACTTTCAGCAAACAAACAAAAAAACCCCAGTCTCAAGTGGAAATTTCAGGCTGAGGCAAACACCAATGCATGGAAAATTCCGCCAAAGGTTAAAGTCTCGTCAAAATCCTCAGGAAAAGAAAGCACTGAGCTATGACAGAAAGCATTGAGCAATTGTAATGAGAGGTATTGCTACTGTGCTGCTTATAAAATAGATGGTATTTTAAAATGTTCTAAGAATATTTGAGAAAAAGACATTAGTCATACAGAGTAAGGAGGTTGAAGGATGAATTACTTAAGAATGAAGGGTGATATAACAAGGAGTGTTGGTCTAATATTAGACTAGGACAGATTTTAATTAGAAGTCAAGAAAACATACACAAGTGATGAGTCAACTGGACAGAGTACATCAGCCATGGAAGTGGCTGAGACATCAGAAAATGTGATATTTCATACCAGACTCCATGCAGGAAGGGGGCACACAAAAGGCAGGAGTTATTTCTACAACTTGCATGAAAGAAAGAAGTGTAAAATATTGAAAAGCTCTTCCAGTCCTTCCAAGATACTAACAATGCTTCCTAAGACCTGGATCTTGCTGTATTCTGAGCATGGAGGCTCCAATTCCAAAAGGCACTTCAACTCCTCTACTGTGAACATTCACATTGTCCCAGATGACTGTCTAGCAACTGTTCACTTTTTCACCAGACAAATGGTATATCAAAATAAAGTCCAGAGGGTTCAACACCATTTGAAATTAAGGAGTAAGAAATATAAATCCATGTACCCTGTGTTATTCCAGTTTACAACCTGAATAAACCACACAGTACAGGAGCTCAGAAAGCTGAAAAAAGAAAAAAAAAGACAAAGGGAAGATGATTTTTAAGAAAATCTTTCTAACAGCTCCTTAAGTAAACAACACAAACAACAGTATGCTGCATTGTTTCAGATTCTATGTGGCCAGATTTAGTTTGCTCGTGCTCTTTGAACTGTAGACAAAGCAGTCTGCATCAGTGTACACACAGCAGCAAATCACCCAAAACACATGCTCACATCCCTCACAGAATACAGATGAGGGTAAATACATATGCAAGGGCTGGAATACAAACCACTGTCTGAAAGGTTCCTCTGCATTGTCTTCACATCATCCTTCTGTCCTCATGTATAACAAAGCACAGACAGTTGAGAATGTCCTCAAAATTACAAGTTCACAGCCTTCAGAGTCCTGCAAATCCAGCAACATTGCATAAAGCACTCCAGTTGCTTCCTGCCTGAGAGTGTAGCTTTTCCTGTGCTGTTTTATGCTGCTACTGAGGCTGTGGAGCATGTCATTTTTCCCTTTTAGCACTTCTTAAATCAATCTGCTCAGCCACATAAGTGGGAAGAATTAGCAATAAAAAAAAATAAGTACATTAGTTTTAAAAACAGGTTGGTTGTTTCTCAGTAAAACACAACAGACAAATAGGCACATTAAAAATTACTTATTTTCACTAGACTCAAATTTATCTTTATATCAATTTTTCTGTTTTAAGATAATATCATGCACTAGTGTTATCTCCTTGAAGTCTCTGTTTAGTACCCAGGAAAGCTTTGAACTATCCTTCATAAATACTAGATGAAAAGAGTTCATCTAGGCTATCTCAGTTCATGGCTGCATTAATGATTACTTTTCAAATGAACTCTGGTTATTCGCACTGAATGCTTAATCTCAGAGTTGAAATATGAAGTTCTATATAAAATTCCTAAGGCCTCCTTTCACATGAAAATTCACTGGAGCAGGCATTAAAAACTGACATTTAGAGGCTGCCTCTTGCCTCCTCCTTGCCCTACAGAGAGCAACACTTCTCCCACACCTACAGATCTCTGCTGTCCTTCAGAAAATCACTGATGCCCTTCAACCATTCTGAGAAACTTCCTCATCTACCAAGAAACAGCCTTTGTGCAGGGCAATCTAACAGAAAAACATTCATCCATCCATCCTTCATTCCTTCTTGGCTGAAGACTGCTTTGATTCAGCAGCTGGAAACCAGGCATCACCACACCTGCAGCCTAATACCTGTACCTGGTCTCCGTGCAAAGCAGAATTATTTGTCCTGAGAAAGGTTTAAATGAAGTTCCAGAGCTGTCCACATCTCTTCACACAACTTCTTTCCATTACCTCCTTACAAACTTCTGCAGCTTCATGTAATAGGGCACACTCCTGAACTTTTTTCCATACTCATTCATAACAGCTATTAAGAATGCATCACTAAAACACAAATCTATGCACAGTATTGAGGTCGTGGCTCACCAGGGAAGTTCAAACAAAGCAGCAAAAGCGTTTCAGAGATGACAGCAACAGAAAACTAGAGCTACTTCCATTGCCACTTCCAGCCTTCTGCAGTCACAGGCTGCAATACACATGTTCAGAGCAGCCCACAGAGCATCCAAACAGCAAGCTGCAGCTCACAGGGGTTTCCAGACACTCTCTGAAGAGATCTAAACCTGCAACAAAAGTCCACAAGTGCCACAGGAAGAGAACCACAAGGGCATCACCAGTCCTCCTGCAACAGCTATGGGATTTGCCAGCAAGAACTCCTATACCCCCCAAATGGGCCAAAAATCCCTGCCATTCCAAGCTATATCAGATGTCTCCACACCTGGTGATCAAGTTTAACCACAGGCATGTGGGCAACACAACTCAACAAGGGATTTCACACCACCACAAGCAGAGGCTCAACTCTGATCCAGCAAACAACTGGCTTCTCACTGTGGCCCATTCCTACTGCCAAGGAAAAAGGAGAAACCCAGGAGACCCAGTCTTTCTTTCAGAGCCTCCTGGAGACATCAAAATATTGAACACCCAAGGACTTGTATGAACACATGAAATAATGGAAAATACTCAGCTAGGCAGGTGAAGCTT
This sequence comes from Rhipidura dahli, assembly GCA_013399225.1. NCBI lineage: Eukaryota > Metazoa > Chordata > Aves > Passeriformes > Rhipiduridae > Rhipidura > Rhipidura dahli. The sequence continues at coordinate 455,256 of VXAC01007221.1, read as the reverse complement.
GAGGATGTGTGAGATTCACCAAGTGAAGACACCAGGACCATGACAGTCTTTAAAACAGACAAAAATGTTCAAAGCACAGAGTGAGAGTTCCTTAGGCAGTAGTTTGCACCAAGAAACTTTGGACCCAAACAGTTTTCTCCCCACTAAGCCACCTGCATTCACTGTGCTTGAACTCATTGTGACTGGGAAGGTAAACAGAGCCAAGGAATTGGTCTGGCTGAAAAATAGCCTTGTGAAATGGGAGCTTGGCTACAGCAAATATTCCTAAAGGCAGTGCTGTATTAAATCAATTTAATATTCCATATGATAGACTAGACATAACTTGCAATTTCCATGACATGCTAAGCTTGTTATGCACTTTACCAACAGATCCACCTTTACCAGCACTTTGGAGATCTTTAAACATCTAAACTGCTTTGACTTTCATTCATTAAAAACCAGGCATACTCCTCCTTTTTTGCTTCCATAGCTACACCAAGTCATGTCTCAAGATGGGCAATGCTCAGTTAATGGGATTATTCACACACTTAGCAGCATGCTTCACTGCTTTGAAAGACTGAACAGTAACTCTGAATATGGCAAACTCCAGGACTTTCCAGCTCTGGTTCAGGTTTTAGATGGGATAAAGATTCTTTCCTTTTTAGAGGAGAGACTGGAAACTTGAAGTACCACACAAAGCTCTGGATAAACCACAGGAAAAACTAAAATGTAACAATTTAAATGCATGTGAAGTTGTGTTCATACTGCTGATATCAAACAGATATATGATCCTGGCTGAAAAAGGAAAATGGGAGGGGAACATGGAACCCATACAACCATGAAACAAAGCTGGGGAAGGGGGCTGGAGGCAAGGGTAGATTTTAAAACACCTAACAGACTTTGCATTCATCCTGCAAGGTGAGAAAATTCCCTCCTTGTTTCCCTCCACTCATGATTAGAGAGCCATGACTGCCTCACCAGCTGTGCCTCTGGCTCATTTTAAATTCAAACTACGATACATATCTCACTTTTAGACTTTTAATAGCAATGCCTTAAAATGCAGATTGCTGGCTAAATTTAGTTACATGATTAAAAACAAATCTAACTCCTCTCTACCCAGCAAACAGAACTGCTGCATTCAAGGTTCAATAGAGGACTTAACTCTTCAACTAAAAACAAAGCCCTAACAAAAAGAAGGGGGAAAAAAAAAAAAAAGAAAATCAAAGCACAATTTGGTGATATCTCCAAAAAAGCAAAATGCATAAAACATTAACTAGCCATGGAAAACTATCTGCAAATGCACCATAGTATACCATAGGGTTTTTGTTCAGTACTTCTGCAAATAAATTCTGCACTATGCTACTACAGCAGTATGAGTCATACACTTTTACTGACATTCTATATTTATATCTCCATGCCCTTCTGCACTGTTATATGCTTCCTTCCATACAGGCCTCTCTGACCTGGAATTTCCTTCCTTCTGCAGCTGAGCATCTCTTCCTCTAACATTCCCCAGAAAACTGAATAGGCATTCAGTTCTTTCTGGACATCATTTTGGAAAAACAACACCCTTGAACTATAGTAATACGCTGCATGTGCTATTATTTGTTTCCAATTATTTTCTTGTGTCTGATTTCCTAATCTTTTGTCTATAAAAGGACTACTTAGGTGTTTAATCCCTTTGAGGCAAGGTCCAGGTCCTGTTTCATTAGACTTAACACACTACAGTGCTACAGAAAATCTTATTCAGAGATCACAAATTACAACACAGGCATGTTTCCCAGATCATTTCATGAAGAGCATTCCCTCTAGGCCCAATGCAAACATTTCTGAATCTGCCTAATTTGGAAAAGGCAAGCAAGCCTGCTACTCTCAATATCCCATCACCATCTGAGCCTCAGAAGGAACCAGTATGTATCCACAAGAGATAAACAAAGGGAAGGTAATTAAGTTCCCAGTGCTAATATTTACCTTGTCAAAAGACTCTAGGGCATGCTGTGGAAAGGCAGACACAGAAATACCAACAGAACTGCTTTGGAATGGCAGCCTGAAGGAGAACTGGGCTTTTTCACTCTTGTCCACAAGATGCATTCCCAATAATCAAAGACCAGTTGCACAAGAGATTTCACTAGATAACAAGCCTCAGACATGCGTGATTCTGAAGAGTCACAATGTGTACAAAGAAACAGAAAGCATTACAGAAATCAAGTGTTAAAATAACAATCCTGGGATTTGCTAAGTGCCTTGAACTTCCTCAGTCACTCCAGAAGCAGCTGAGTTCTACATCCAATGGAGTCCAACCGTAACTATGTGCTGTTCTTAAGAACTAAAGTACAAAGAACAGAACAGCACCACAGAGCCAACAATGGCATTTCCAGAGCCTCCCAGGAGATCAGCTGCCTTGTTCAGAGTCAGAATCATTACAACAGCAACTGCAATTCACTAGGACAGAGTGGGCTGTGCACCTCAAATAACGAGCAACGCTCCCACTGACAGGGGGAACAAAACAGTCTAAAAGAGGATGGGAAGGAAAAGTCATACCCTTTGAAGTCAAGAGATGAATAATGAGCAACAAGGTGATGCATTCTCTCTGGAATATCATCCCAATTTCTCCCTCCACCCACAAGAAAGTTTAAGAGCTGGGCAAGGGGGTGGAGGAAGAAATAAAAAATCGCAACACAAGATTCCACCTGTGCATGGCAAGGTGCTTAACATCCAGGAGAGTGCAGGGAGAGAGTGGACAAAGGTGTAAATGGTTGCCTAATAGTGAAAGCATCCAAATGCCACTTATGCCCTGAAAAAACTCCATCATATACAAGGGGACACTATCCAGCTAGCAAGAATTCCCTTTGACTCCTGACTTCTTGCTCCAGCTCAGACCTCTGACTGATTAGAACTCACACACTAAGAGCCTCTCTCTACGTCTCGTAACATTGTGAGGTGTTTTCAGCATCTCAGACCACAGGCACAGAGCATGGGAGAGTCTAAAAATTTAGAAACATTTTAGAAATGTTACTAATGACTGCAATACTGTAAGGGTATTTGAAATTCCCAGCCAAAAGGGAATGATGCTGATGAGATTTACTTCTGATGCTCACCCAGTGAAGCAACAGGTGTCCACAACCACCTCTACATAGTTACAACATCTGTATCTGCTTGCAGTGCCAGCACATCTATGGTTAAGAATTACCTAAGTGTGTGTATGAATAGGGTTGTAATGTAAGTATTGATGTGCTATGCTGACTGTTAAGAGGTGTTTAGGTTTTAAAGTGAGAGAGGGGAGAAATAAGAGAACCTTTCTCATTAGGAATAAGGAGGGGACAGCACTGAAGAACAAAAAGCTCCTGTTTTTTCAATATCTTCTTTTCTCTGATGTTACAATGGGTATTGATCAAAAGAAGCAGCATCCTCCTATTCATGCTTCACAGATTACAGTGAGATAGGGCAGCTTCTAAAGAAACTGAGTTTTCTTCTGTGCTGAAACAGCTGGCCAGGTTTTCATGCACTTTGTTTGCACACTGCTCTGCTGAACTAGAGTAATTTTAAATAACTACCCAGATATTTAAATCAGACACAGGAGTTTGTTGTATTTCAACTATCAGCTTCTACCTGTGTGCACAGCCAGAGTGTTTTAGGGGTTTTTTGGCACTGTGTTCCATCTGTCTCTAGCAAAGCGAACCAGCAAGAGGAGACAAAAAAGGATTTAACACCCTCCTTTGTACTGCGTGACTTGTCAGGATGATTCTTCAAACCTCATGAACATCCAGTAATCCACACTGCCACCCTTTTATTGCCCCCACAGCCTGACCTTCACTTCTGGATGTTTTATTGTCCATTTTCTCTCCAATGAACAGCTTCAGCTCCAGGCAGCTGTGTCATTAGCAGGCACAAGCAATGAAATGTGTGTACAGGCAAATTCCTACAAAATATCCATCAGCTACAAGATCCAAAATTCAAGATGAGAAATGCCAAACTGATTTTCTGCTTGCTTTCTGTTTTGGGGTGGAAAGGACAAGTAGGACAACATACTCCTGGAGGAGTTTCTGTGTCTGTATTTCAGGCAGCTTTGTAAAGGTAAAGTTTTGGAAATTCTAGAAATATATTCACGATAAAAAGATCTCAGCAAAACTGACATAAAGTACTGTGCCTGAATACATCTTTGACTCCACAGTGTTTTTCTTTTAGTTAAATGATACAGAGTAAAATGGAGAATGAGTCACCTAAGGAAATCCCACCCCTCCTAGGGTTTTTCTCCTGCATGAATCAGATGCTAATACCTTCTATTCATCCAGGTCTTTGTCCCCAAAAAATAAACCACTGTGATTACTTCATTCTTGTTACATACTGTGGGCCCCATAATACTGGATAGAGAAGAAAGATAGACCTGAACCATGCAAGCTCTTAAATCCAGCAGAACATCCCAAAAACCTAAAATGTATCCTAAGCAACACAGAAAATGTAACTCCCCTTCATCTGCACAGCTCAGTCTCACTTGTTTGGGATCCATACTGAATATATGCAGTGACACTGAGAGACAGTGAAGTCCAAATAGGAACTATAAAAACAGAGGGAGTTCACCCTGAGTTTCAACCACCACACCACAAACTGGGCTTGAAATAGCTCCTTCCCTTCCTACATAAAAGAGGGCTTAGAAAACAACAAAAGCATGCAAAACAGTTTGCAAACACCCCTGCAAAATCTTCCTTGGGGTAGGAATAATCTGTTTGTTCCTCAGTGCCATGGAGACTGAGCCTCACTTAGCACCAGGAGCTGGAAGCCAGCTCTGGATCTTGCCTCTCTGAGCAGATACACCCAGTGCTTATTGACAGCTGTTCCCATTCCCTGGACTTCCTCAAACTCACTGGCTTGGCCCTGTGGCTTCTGGTTGTGTGTTTCTGAATGCAGCAGGTTAATATGGGTGTTGTGCTCTCATGGTCTGCACTTCCATGCATATCATCTTGAAAGAAAATTAGTATCCAGAATGAACTGACAAAGTGAAAACTGGAGATCAACACCAACATAATCCAAAGTGAAACAAAATTAATATACGTTCCTACTATATAGGAGGAATTAATCATAGGGTTTGGATTTCAACAATATTTATAGGCAAGGCAATGTGTTTTCATGAGCTGGATTAAAAAACCATTCATCTTTAGATAAGGGAATCGAGTCACCTAGCAGCACAGAAAAAAACCTGCCGATTTTGCTTAAGAAATATAACAAATGTTAAAGGATATCAGTTGCTAACCACACTTGTGTATTTATTAGACTCACATGGTGAAACATAGGCATCATGGTCTTTTCAGAGCACTCAAAAATCCAACCAAGTCAGCTGAATGCTTACAAATACACAAAAATTATAACCCCACAAACTAGAAACACCCTGCTGCACACACTTTGTAAGGCAGAAAAACAACTTCATGTTGCAATAGCACACAGCCATTGCTAGCACTCAAACAATGTAAATGCTGTGGAACAAGTGCCTGTGGACAACTTGAATTTTTCAGTACAAACTTGCCTTAGGTTGTTCTGTGGTTCCTCACAACTGGAATACTTTAAAGAATAAAAGCCACACTATCTTGGCAGATCTCATCATACTACCCAAGTATCTGAGCTATTCTACAAGACTACAGACTTGTTATTTAAAATTTACAGCTGTTAATATAGCTCATGTATCCTACAACACCTTACATCAAATTATTTATTTCAAAATTTCTTCAAGGTAATAGTGAAAGGAACAATCCAGATAGGCTTTATGGATTTTCTTTTTCCTCTTTGATTTCTTAAAAAACTAGAAACAAAGTTCCTGAAAAGTACTGTTTTTCACAAGTACTCAACTGCCACTAAGCTCTTAAAAAGCACATTACCTATGTTTGAATAGCAAGACTCATTAGTGAGCATTAAACCTGAATAATTAATTACTGAACAGGAAATGTCACTTCAAGACTGTGAAAACAAGTATTTAATGGCCTCAAAAAGCTACTAAGGTTAAATAAGACCAATGCACTTACATGCATTGATTGTGCACACACAGACAGCTGCCTTCAGAAGCTGAGCTTAGAAATGTTCAGCTTAGTAAATGCATAGCTTTAAATGAAGTTATTTGAAAATGCAGTGGCCACTTCTCACAGACCAATAAATCTAAGAGGGCAGAGTACATAAACTTTGTTCTTGGCAATTAGTTATCATGCAGAATAATTCAGCTATCAGGTAGTGATTGCTTCCAGCTTCTTGTTCTACACAAAGTGAGTGCAAAGCACTCCTACCTTACTAAGGATTTGAACTGTTTGTCTGAGACCATGTTATATCCACTTTGCATAACTGCAGAAATTCTGGAGAACAAATTCTCACTGTTTGTTGTGTGCTCCACATCAGTTCTCTACACTGAAAGCTTTGAGTGGCCAAAACTTCAATCAATCCCATCATCGTTTTACTACATGCAAACTATGTCATATGGTAACACCCAAAATAAAATTGTAACTTTTTTGCCCCCCACTCAGATCTCCCAGCTGGAAGAGGGTGTAGGGAAGAACCCCCTAACCCAGTCTTCCAGTCCATGCTCTTTTTGCTGGATAACAGGCCTGATAAAGAAGCATCATTGTGGAGAGCTGCTGCTGTGGGGATCCACAGCATATGGGAGTCTAGAAGCTGAATTAAAGGCTGAGAGGCAGAAAAGAGGTGAATTATACAGTGTCTGGCCCAGTTTGTCACAGCAGCAGCCAAACAATAGTGGCCTTGTGAGTTCCACATTTGGATCTTTCTCTCTTAATACCTATGAATATGGAACTTGGAGGCAGCTTATGAGAGAAGTTACAAGAACATGAATTTTCTCTTGCTTTTACCTTTGCTTCTTTTCAGCTTCAAACAGGTCAATTGACAGAGACCTAAGTACAATGTGGATGATTTCAGTATGATTCAGGAGAAAGGGTCTGAGATATAACAAAGCAAAAAGAATCAAACAGAAGAGCAAATGGCTAGGATGGTGCCAGCAGTTCCAGCTGCAAGCAGTCAGAAGAACTAGAAAGACAGGGACACTTATGGTCAAACTACTCTTCTTTTAAGGACATTTGTATCAGCTTTGTACCTCAGTTTCACAACAGCTGTGAAAGGGAAGGTGTTTTCAATGCAATCATCACCACTACCATTGCAACAGTTTAATCTGTTCTAAAAGAAAAAGAAGTTAAAATAAACCCCCAAGGAAGAGCTCAACAAGGTGCCCTTCTCAGCTCACAAAACTGCAGCTCCTCTTGCACAGCTGCTCTGGTGCTAGAAGATACTGAAAACAGAACACACATCACATGTACAGAATTCCTGCACACAAGCACATACTTCTCAGTGTACCTGACCTTGTTTATTACATTTGCTAAATATATGGGTAGCCATAAACTGCAGCAATCCAACCACAGAAACCAAAGGCAAAAAAAAAAAAAAGGCAAGAAAATTAGAGAAGGTAATGAATCCCTTATTTCACCCACTAATGACTTGAACAAAATCTATACCAGATCCACACTGTAAAGGTACATTTTTCTTCTAAATGCTTTTTAAAGATGAAAATTCTGTTGAATTGGGACAGTTAATTTATTTTAGTCCACAACAATCACTATTCCCACTAGAAAAAGAGAGGCTATGACAGACAAAAAAAAAGGGGAGGGGGGAATTCATTATAATAGTCCCTCTTTACACACATGTGGCCTAAAGCCCCAGAACATAATGCTGAATGATGACGGAGTCATTTTCCAAACTCCTCCAATCATGGAGTACTTAGTAAAATACATCTGGACAGGACTAAGAAAGTCTGAATCACAGAATAATAGAATCACTGAAGTTGGAAAAGAATTCTAAGATCATCAGGTCCAACTGTGTGCTTCAAAGTTCTGCTTCAAAGAGGTTCAGGAACACCTGTTGATGTACAGGTTTTGATTAAGCTGTTTCCTAGTATTTCACCTGTACTCCCAAAACCCAGCATCCTTGCACATGGAATACAACTACCTCACACAGGGCTCCAGTTTCAAACTCTCAGCTGTTGTGTCTAAAAAGAGACAAGCATTAAAACAAAAGAAATATATTTCATATATATATATACACAAATTAGTATTTGCTGTCCTAGGGAGCTGCTGAAAAATTCAAAGTAGAGGAAGTTTGCTTTCCAGAGGAAGGCTGCAGAGGCTGGATTCAAGAGCAAACTGGAAAGGACCTCTAGTGGGCTGAGGCTGTGCTGCTCGGGCGCCAGACACGTCCTTCCCCTTCACCTCCCTGCAGCTGCACCACTTGCCAGCAAAGCCCAAAGCTTTAGCTTGTGACTGTCATCAGAAAAGGCACCTGGAAGTGCAACCACAGCCTCTGTGAAAGACTGAAATGCTAAAGGTTAATGACTCAAACAAGATCATTAGAAATACTCTCTCATTCTGCTCACAGTTCACACTGTCATTTGCTTCAGGAAAAACAGGAGATGGTTTCTATTTTACCATGTAGGTCACTGACATGTCAGACCACTTCAGAGTGGTTTTATGTGGCCTAAATGACATGACATCAAGGGACATTCAAAGATGCACAAATTCAGATGTACATTTGCAATGAGGATTCAGAATATTATTCAGACTGTGTCACGGCATTTTGTTCTCCCAAGACTTTTTAGCTGTAGGCAGTTTTGCACAGGCAGCAGAAGCACAATTTTAACTGTATTTTTGAAGTAACTTGAGTGAAAGAGCTCAGAATTCTTTATCTGAGCTCAAACAAAGCATAACTTCATGTGACACCATGTGACAAATAGATTAGTGCATGTATTCAGGAGAATACACAGATAATAAACCAGGCCAGACTAAGGAAGGTTATTTATTAGGCATCCCAGTTAAAAAGAAAATACCTTGTTTTGAATGGAAGTTGATGATTAACCTCTAAGTCTTTAAAATACCTCTCTTGCTTTATTTAGGTTTGCCTTCAAGTCAGACTGGTTCTATCACTCCCCAAAGCAGACTAATTTACATCTTCAACATTACAGGCCACAGCTTAGCTATCTTTTAAATGACCTAAGCAATAACCTCTCTTTCAGCAGTTACCCCCAAAGCACTTGCATTACCTTGAGAGGGACCACAAACTAAAGCTGACACTGTTAAGCACAGCAGTGCAAGGCAGCTGCTCATTATTACTCAAAAAGCAGGATCACCTACACTGCAGTGGTGCTCCTTGTGCCATAAAGCAGAGTGCTGGAGAGGAAGAAAACCTTTCACAGAGGGGTTGTCTGAAGAGAACAGCACTTGTACTTGGAGTCCAAGGCCACAGGAGTGCACCTGGTCTGCCCTTCACATGGAGCACTGCCCTGTCATCAATGAAAAGCATTCCTGAGAGTCACTGGACACAAGCATTGACACAGAACAGTAACTAAGCCAAAGACACCACCAAGTTCATGTTTTATCATCAGAGACCTGATCAAAGAGCAACCACAGCTTCTCAGTCTTCATCTTTTTGGACCAATCATCCTCAGCCAGAACCACCTGTACTACCAGAATAATATAACCTACTTTGAAAGAGTACTGGTGATGCCACCAAGTCTAATTGTGCTTCCCTCCTCTGCAGGAAACTGTAATCAAGGCAGGAAAAGAAAGCACTTGTCTGTATTGAAGGGTTCTGTGAGTTATTTTACAGCAAGAGTGTGCACAGTGGAAATAGCCCCAAAAGGTACCTCTATAATAAAAACAATAAGGAATTGGAGCTGATGAGGATTGGCTAAAGGTAAGGATTGAAAACTTAACATCTCATTAAACCATTCCTTAGCACCTTCAAGTCAAGCAATTAATTTCTCAGGAATTAATGTCTTGAATCCAAACTGCTTTACAATACAAACAGCAAATGAGAGTTGATTGAATTCTAAAAAGAAATTACAGGAAACCCCTGCTGAATGAGGTAGAACATAGGATACAAAAGGGATGCAGGTATTAAAGTGATTTCAGGTGCAATTAAAATCCTTTGTAAAGAGAGAATGGAGAAGAAATGAAAAGAAGTTGTGAATTTTGCTTTATGTTACAGCACAAATTTTTTGCAGCATGAAGGAAAAACAAAGCAAGTCTTAAAACAGGCCAGCTTACATAAGAGGGGAAGACAGAAGACAAAAATATTTATGCTGTGTTCCTTTTTTCTGATAACAAAGTTGATAACTTGCTTGGACTCACTTTAAAATTGTCAAACCACTGCAATCACTAAACTGGCAACTATTCCTCCAGATGGTTCCTTTTAACAACATCACTCTCTCATTTACTTTTCACTCTTCCATTAGTTCTGCAGCCAAGCACTGCTCACCTGGCAGATAAAGATCAAATTCTGTCATTTTGACATGGCAGAATTTGTGGATTTATGCACTGTGTGTCCAGTGTTTATCCACCCAGTTCCTTCCTATGCCTTTCCAATGAGAAAAGTTTTTAGTTACTGTCAAGACAGCTGCAATAACAAGTTTTTTATTATTACTACTCTGACCAGGATTAACTTTGTGGAAAAAAAATTCAAACACAACTCTAAGTATTAGTAATGGCCTCTTAAAATTTTTGTGTGGAAAATACTATGTGAGAATTCAGATACAGTAACAAACTTTAAATTATTGAATTTTGCATCATGGTGAGATTATTAATTGGAAAAAACTTACTCATTCTTTCATGCAGCAAAATCCCTGTACACTGCAATGTCTTTCCAAAGAATGTTCCTAGGTTCCTAGCAGAGAAGCAACATATTACAACATCTCTTCCTTCCATTTTCCTGTGTCCAAAAATCCCTCTATTTTGCCTCCTTTCCACTTACTGGGGAACTCCCCAGAGCAAAGCAAGCAGGAAATGTTTATATCAGTATCTCTAAAAGTGCATGCGGCCCTAGTTATTTACAAGGCAATCCACTGGAGGGCAGGATGAAAATTACATATAAATATTTTAACTTATTGATTCATTATTAACAATTTTAATTTTTTAAGTTAATAAAGTAATATTTTAAGTAGTGCTTATCGCATCCTTTGTAAAATTTTCATTGTACATATTTTATAGTTTGTATATACAGCATTATATGTCTATAATTTATGCATAAATAACTATAAATATACTGGGGGCTGCATGCTCAAAAAAAATTTTACCAATCCATAACGTTTGGGGATCACTGGTTTATGACTTCAGCACCAGGAAACTGAAGCAGCATTTCCTCCTTTGCTAGAAGGAGGTAAAAATACTGGTGGGAGGAACTGCATGCAGGGGAAAGTTCTCAAGTGGGCTGCATTCTTCAGTTATTTAGCTGCAAGTTTAATGCAGCAAATGATTTTCCAGAAAGAGTTAAGTGCTTCAGCTCACACTATATCCAGCAGCTGAGCAACCCTTGAAATTCCCACGGGATCCTGACTGGTGTCTGGAGGCTGCCAAAGGCCATTCAAAATCTTATTCCAGATGATTTAGGTTCAGGTCCATTGCTCTTCAAAGAGATTTAAAATTCTAAATACATAAAATACGGTTTCAGCAATAACTCGTGCCACTGCATCACTTGGCCAGTTTTCTAATGCTGATGTAGAAAGTCAGCCTATTTTTATATAAATTCTTTTTAAATATTCACAAGCAAAACACCCCTGCTAGTCACTTGACACACTTTTGTTGTTGCTGTAAAAAAACACTTACTGAAATAGTCCATGTCTGTAATGCCCACAGACAAGTATCAAGCAGGTGAAACATCGAAGCTACTAAAACTTTGGGTATGCTTTATTTAGTGCATATGCTCTATTAAGAATCAGTGAAGGAAAGCAAACCTAGTTGACAAGACTCACTCTTTAAAAACCAGGTTATCCTGATTAATACCTTCTTTCTACCATTTCTGTTCAGTGAGGATGACACTGAGCACTTAATTCAAGAACAATACATCTTGAGATAAATTCTTGTACTCCACCTGAAAAGTTTCCAAGCAGCTCATAACACTGATTGCAGCTTTCAAGTTTTCAGTACAGCATCCTCTAAAAATCAGAGTTCAGACATTTCTTCTAAATAGCTAAGAAGGTTTTCTACACATTTCTCTCACATACTTTGATGTCAAACAATTAATTCAATGAAAGAAAACAACCAATTTGTTTTTCCAATCGCACATTACAGCTCTGGCTGTTCCTTTTCCTCTATGGAAGACTCCCACCCTCTTGTTAGCCTTAACTATGGCCCCACACACTGTGCAACAGGAGAAGCAAAGAACACAAAACACCACAAAATAGCTTCAGATGCCTGTCTGGCCTTTCCATCTCATCTCCCTTTCCCTCCTGCCTCTGCAGTTCACACTGGGATGAGCTGCATCAGATCACCCATCCCTTCACACACAAATGTCACTGTTACATAACCTTCCTCTCATCTCTTCCTGGGTAAGAATCTAACCCCATGGCTCTCCACACGTGGCAGCTTTCACACTGCCTTCACTGCAAAAGTTCCCAGGGAAGTACAGCTCCAACACTAAATCTGCTTTCGTTTTCACCTTCAGGGGATGCTATTCAAGTGTAATGATGCCTCTTTTTACCTGTCTTTTCCAAGTATTTTCTGGATCTGACCACAAACACACACATAAGCCAGCTGATTTTAGTTTATTGATCTTCAGACAGCTGCACACAGGTGAAACTGCAACGCTGCATGTGCAGCCACTATCAGGGAGGAAGAATACTGCTTGTCTGCAACACAGACAATTTACAATTTACTGTTTGGGTGCCACGTGTCACTGCTGTTTAGATCTCCTACCTGTCCATGCCACCAGGTGGGTCCAGCCACTCCAGACTGCTCCAATCCTTTCATGTGAGAAACACTGAGCATCAACCTTCCTGGGCTCAGCAAGAAAGATGTCTCTGCTCCCCAGCTGCCCGTGTTTGTTGCTGCCCCAGATGTACATGTGTCCTTCATCTACAACAGACAGAGAAGTAAAAAATCTCTTTAAAGGGATTAACACCACTAGATTCAGGCCCTGTCTCTGTTCAGTGATGCTGAGGAAAGAACATTTCATTCAATTCATGTTCTCACTGTATGCTTCTTCCTACCATTCTTTACCACTGTAACTGGAATATCAGAAATATTTGCAAGGGCCTTAACAATACAGCCTGTTTTCTGAGGGCTACAGGGACTCCCTGAAGCAACAAAAGCTTTCAGGTCAAACTGCCTAGATGTTTATAACAAAGACTAATTTTTATTAAAAACTAACCACAGTAGTCAACTTCTCAAAGTAAAAAAAAAAATCAAAGCATCTTGGAGACAGTCACTGAGCAGTCCCTCTCAGTCCCTCCTGTCCTTGCAGACCAGCTTTTATTTCCACTCCAAAGCTTTGATTACATCCAGTAAATAACTTTCTGGACTGCAGCAAATAATTCAAAGCCTGGCTGGTTGCTCCTGCTGTGCTTTACAGTCTCCCTGCCTCTCTACAAGAGGCTCTGCTCATACCAATTCTGCCTTCTTCAGCTTGAGTAAATTCAGTAAATCCCGCAAAGCAGGGACAGTCCAGTGCTCCCTGGCTCACCTTGCACAGTCACCTCCTAAAGGAATTGGACATGCAGCTATGAACACACTGCTAAAGCAGGCACCACCCATCACAAAGCAAAATTAAAATATTATCATGCCTCAAAACAATGCCAGACAACACCTGAGAGACTCCTGTTAGTGGTCACTTGCCTTCCACATTCATTTTCTAAAACAAGCACTTGTTCCAATGCATACTCCAGGATTCCAACCACAGGATAATTTTTTTTACAGAAACACCTGCAGTACTTTACATCAATGCAAGCTGAAGTTGCTCACAGCCTAATGACCAATGGACACCAATACAGTGACTGCTCAGATGAGTCCTTCTGCAGACATGGCCTATCAGTACTTCCATCTTTTTAGCACAAAACCATTCCTCCCAAGTTCCAGGCCTCCACAGTAAGAAAAAAATCCACAAGAAACACTTAAAGAGAACATGAGCTGTCAGGCCTCCCTGAAGTCTTTGCCAGCCTGCACAAGCTGGAAGTGTAAGGTATAAATCTTGCACACGTGGGCCCAGAAAGGAATGGAATGGAAAGGAAAAGGAATGGAAAGAAAAATGGAATCCATTTAAGTTCCAACATGGAATTGTTTGCAGCACACATCCACAACTCCCAAAGGGTCAGGATGTCTCAGGTCAGCACTGAGCTCATTAAAAGCACCTTGGCAGAAGAAAATCTTTCAGAGGGAAAAAAAAAAACCAAAAAAAAAATAATAAAAAAAAAAAAATAAAAAAATAAAAAAACAAAAGCAGAACTTAAGCTACAGTATATTTAATAATCTCAGTTTGGTAACAGCAACAAAAAGAGTAAGCCAGGATAATTCCACTATATTATTGCTGGTGAAAACAGGCAAGGAGTGGGACTGGAGAGAGAAGCCAGTACTGACAGTCATCTGCAGGACTTCCCATGTTTCTCTTTAAAACAACACAACCAAAATGAAAAGGAAAAACAAGTCAAGCAATTGTTTCCTTTGAATATTTGATTTCTCTGCTAAAATTGACAAATTTCTCCCCAGCACCAAGTACACGCACCTTCTGAAGAGAACACAAACAAAAGAGGTGACAGAAACACAACAAAGAAAAACACTGTGGTCATTCATGCTCTACATCAAAACTCTGTCACCTCTTTTTCTTATCCAGAAGGTGTGTTTGCTCTAGCCTGGGAAATGGCACATGCTCAACCCTTATCTCATTTCTTGAGTAGGTTTGAACAAAATCTTAAGACACTACAACTTAGCACCATATTCTCACCACTGGAGGGTTCAGGCCAGTTTGGATACCAGTAGACTGCACCATGCTTTTTTCCAAGGAACTCCCATTCACGTTTGCAACAACCCACATCAACAGTTGTGTCCCAAACCTGTCTGGCTGCAGGTATTTGATATCCCACCAGCAGGTGACTCAGGGAACAGAGAGGCAAAGAAAACTGCACCCCAGTGCAAGGCACTCCTAGAAAAAAAGGCCCCTTTAAATACGACTGCAGTAGTATCTTTATTGCATCTTTAAAATACAAAGTACTTTAAGTAATAAACTATCTTGCAGGATGAAGGGCAGCAACAGCATCACATAAAAGTCTTTGGCATTTACTTTGGCAGTCTTGGTCCCCCTGCTGCCAAATAGACCACTCTCTTAAATAAAAAGCAAAAGCACGAAAGAATAATCTGTTCACTGTCTAAATAAAGAGTGCCAATTATTCCAAATAGATTTTATTTGTTCTTACAGTTTGTCTTCACTAATCATGCATACACTTTGCATCTCTGAATTCAATACAGTTTACATCTTGGAACATCTCCCCATACAACTAAATCTCTATAGATCTGCATAAGCAAATACTCCAGGGCTCCTTCAGTGATGACAGAGGTACCAGATGGCTGCAGATTTGCAAGGAACTTGTTCCTGTGAAGTTTGGCAAAGACTTGTCTTCATAAGGTTCAATATATTTTACACACTTCAAAACTGTAAGATTGCAGCATGAAAGCTATTCTGTTTCCCTTTCTCCCAGTCTGTCAAAATAAAAAGAAATCTTTATTAAACTTTGATTGCTGGATACTCAGTATTCCAGCATGGGAGCACTGCCTAAGGATCAAAGAACAAATGGCAGACATCATGGAAGTGCCTAACCAATTAAAGCAACTTCCTTCTCTTCAAACAAGCTTTGTGCTCTTACAGCACAGATCTGCACACTCTCACAGTGGAGCCTCAGACACTTCCAGGCCTTCTCACACCCCTGCACAGCACTGCCCCACGCAGAGGCATCAGCCCACACTGCTGTGGCTACCCTGCTTCTGCTGCCTTCCCTGGGACAACACCCAGCACACCCCTTCTCCAGGGGCAAAGGGCTGCACTGGTTCCAGCAGCAACCAGTTATCCAAGAGGGAGCCCTGCTGCAGCTCCAGAGACTCACCCAGCCACGGGATTCAACAAATCCTTTCAGAGTCTCCAGCCATTCAGTAAAGAGCCCAGACCTTGCACTGCATAAGGGCTAAGTCACACCGGACCCCCGGAAAAACACACAGAACTCAGAGAACTTGAAACATGAATCCAGTTCTAAAAACTAAAGGAAATTTCTCAGAGTCCAAAACTATTACAAAACAATTACCAGCACTAACTAGGCCAAACCAAATTTCACCAGGTTAACCAAAATTGAGAAACATTTCAAAAGCAGAGAAACCTTTGAGGAGTGAGAGAGGAGTTCCCCCTCTGTACCTGAGGCCCACCTGTGAGGGACACCGAATGATAGGAGCCTGCAGCAACTCTCTTCACCTTTACATCTTCCAGGCCTAGAAAAAAATGCAGTGGCATGAGATTTCTACAGCAGGAATCAATTCACACACAGACATGCATAAAGGTGTAGCAGGATGGTGATGACTTTTTAGAACAGAGGCTCTGCCTTTTGGCCACAGACATTGCAGGACTCTCATTTTCCCCACAGATTACAAGCTTGTACAACCATTCTACCTCCAGGTACTCCCCCACATGTTGATAATACCACGTGGCTTTGTAAAAAGGAAGGTACATACCACTCCAAATTACATTTTTGCTCTATCCACCTATACAAAGGAAGCAGATTCCTGGATTACCTGTCACTTCACAGGGTTCTTTTGCTGTCAAGAACACGGGGAGGGTTTTTCCTTGGCTTGCACGCTTTGCCCGAGATGCCATCCCAGTTCCCCACTGCAGCACCAAACCACTGTCTTTTCAGAATAAACACAAATTAAAGAGATTAAAACACATCAACCACCAACAAAAACCACTTCACACATTAATGAGCAGTACATTCAAGTCAGTTTCACTGATTCAAATTACACTTTTAAAGACCTTTATGCCAAAAAACATTCATGTAATAACCCTGGTGGTCAACAAGCAACAAACAGCTGTAGTTTCAGCACACAGGTAAGAAAACTAAGAAGGTAGGAAGCTATTGGAGACTCAGGAACAGAAATCCCATGGTTGCAGTACCTCAGGAATGGATGCAAAGTTCTTGTGCTTTCTCTTCCCCTTCCCTCTCTTGATGCCAATTTGTTTGTGCAGTGCAGCACAGGGAATCTCAGTTCCAACCACTCACACAAGCACCAGAGATCCCACTATTCTTCCACATTATTCTTCCCACTATTCTTCCACATTATTCTTCCCACTATTCTTCCAAACATGTCCTTTGCACCTTCAGCTCCACTACCTGGCATCCACACTGAGGTTCATGCAAAACTAAACTGAATACAACAGCAGGTATAGTTTGGTTTTCCTCAGTTTTAACACAACCACGCCAAAAGGAAGGTTTTGATTTCTACTGTTACACCACTAACAAACCCAGGGTCTCTAGTAGCAGCAGGAGAAATATTTAGTATTGTTCTTGTGATTTTCCAGGTGTCAATTTCAATTACATCATTAAAAAAGCCACATTTTAGGAACAGCTCCACTTTGAAACATCTTATACAAACATTAGTTATTTTGCATTCTATAAAGAATTCAAATCCTAAGAAGATAATTTGATTGATCAGAAACTTTTTTTCCTGAAAAAAAAATCCTTTTATGTTTTGTTTCAGAGTAGGAGAAAAGAAATCAGTACATTTTCCATCCATCAGAATATTAACTTGCTAATAAACCATCGCTCTGAGTTCTTGGAATAAGTTTTTCCCCATCATTTTCCAGGAAGATGTTTCTAGAATATTTACAATTCATGTTAATTTATCCCCAGATCTTACAGTCTATGACTTTCAGGTGTGTTTTCCCTGTGATATTTAAAATAAATAGTAAAATAGATAAATTTATCCTCTTTACCTCCCTCTTCCCCCCAGGGCATTAAAATCCCATTTTATTTGTTACTGAAAAGATGTTAAAATTATGGCAAATTTACCTGTAGCAGCAAGGGCATGTCTCAGTCCTGCAGCAACATTCACCACCTTCTCTTTAAGAGACTACTCAAATAAAATAAAAATATATTTTAGCTGCTTTGTGCACTCAGTGCCTTTAAAAACAAAACAGGAGAAACAGGAGTGGAACACTATGAAAAGAGTGCTCACAATTCCAGCCTGCATATCCCAATGCATATCAACATTTCGTATCACAAAGGGAGGAAACTTTGGTCAATAAAAATTAGTGGGAACATCTTCAAGAAATAAAAAACAAATCAAGCAAAGTAACAGGATGCACAGCTTTGTGGCAATCAGTAAAAAACCACAGTCATAATATTCACATGAAAGAAGAAAGATTGGTGATATAAATATGGTTATTTCTTAATTTTAATCTGGTGTTCCTCAAGAATTACACCAAAACCTCCACAGTAAATCTCAGGAATCATGTGGAAGTTTCCCTCCTCTGTTACCTCCCATCCCATCCTGTCTTGCTCTTACAAGGTTTTGCAAACCCTCTGGATATCCTCGGTGGAAAAGCAGCAGGTGTATTTAAAATAGGTGCCATCAAGCCCAAGCATTCAAGGGATACAAACCCAAGGAGCAAATATCCCACATGAACAGTCTGAGTAGTGAGGGATGAGAGAGATTCAAACCAGCACTGTCAGTACTACCAAAATTTAAGGCACCACATTGCAATGAGTGCTCCCAGGAAACAGCAAGGGCACGGAAACATCAAGTGAGTTAACTCCTGTTCACTAGAGGTCACCTAAGGGATCAGCTGCCCTCCTTCTCCCACATTAAAAAAGCAGCAAAGGAATATATGGCATGAGCCATGATGCTAAATAATTTCTTGTCTGAGAAGTGAAAAAGGCAACTTCCTGTTAGAAGTGGGAAACTTCTTCACACAACAAGAAAAGCAGCCTTAGCTTTTCAATTCTAGGTCGATGACCACCTTTGGGCCCTTACAAATTAAGTCTAACAGATAGGCACTATAAAAATTAGTTGAAGAGTCTGGCTGAAACCCCACTGAGGTCAGATGACCTCTATAAACTGCTGAAAGCAATATAAAGCACAACACCTTTGAAAACTTTACCTCAATCTTTTGTGGAGTCAAGCACGGACCTGGAATTTGAGGAAGGCCCAGTTGTCCAAAAGAGTTCGACCCACAGGACAGCACCAGGCCAGATCCTGCAAAAAATGAAGTGTTAGAACAGGATCAGAAAACCCATGAGCAACAGCACTCTAACATAACAAGCAAAGTAACATAGCCAGGTAGCTCAAGAAACGACCCAACATGTCCCATTACAAAGCCCCTGTGGCCAAAGGCTTCTGGTCTTACACACCATGTCCAGAAAAGGTCTCAGGTTCACTGGCACTCAAGGAACACAGAGTGATTTAGCTTGCAGTGCAAGTAGCTTAAAACCTGTGAATGCCAGCACATGGAATCAAAATGTTTTGGGTTGGAAGGGACCTTAAGATCACCCAGATCCAATCCCCTGCCATTGGCAGGCTCACCTTCCACTAGACCAGGTTGCTCAGAGCCCCATCCAACCTGGCCTTGAACACTGCCAGGGATGGGGCACCCACAATTTCTCTGGGCAACCTGTGCCAGTGCCTCACCACCCCCAAAGTAAAGAGATTCTTCCCAATAACTAATCTAAACCTGCCCTTTTTCAGTTTAAAGCCTTCATCCTTTGTCCTATCACTACAGGCCCTTGTAAAAAGTTCCTCTGCATCTTTCCTGTGGCTCCTTTAAGGTTCTGAAAGGTTGCAATAAGGCCACCCCTATCACAGATGTCCCAGGGCAGGTGCAGCCTTTATTTTATGATGGGGCTGTGCTGCTTGGTGACCACAGTGCACCACACAAGACAAGGCAGTGTAATTACAGGGGTGGTAGTTCCTTCACTAAATCTAAGTCTGATGTGCAAAATACAGAAAACCACAGACTCAGTTATGCCATTTTTAATCACAGTAGGTAGTACCTTACTATTCACCCTGCTCCACCGACGTCAGAGGGACTTCTAATGTGGATGGGACTACTCAAGCAAGGTACTACTAAGATTGATTATGGATGCCTTGATTGGGTACTCGATAATGAGCTGCAAACAAATTCTGAATCCATTACTCTTAGAGAATTTTTGAATCTGATCATCAGTAGCATTTGCTATGAAGTGAAAACTATCTTAAAAGTACATCACATTTCGGAGACTGGCTAAATCCTGAATTCACTGCTAAACCAAATTCCATATAAGGTTAAGAGAATTTGTCCAGGATAAGGACCTTCTCCAAGCTGAACAGCCTCAACTCTCTCAGCCTTTCCTTGGAGAAGAGCTGCTCCATCCCTCTGATCATCTTTGTGGCCTCCTCTGGACTGACTCCAGCAGGTCCCTGTCCTTCCTGTGCTGGGACCCCAGAGCTGATGCAGCACTGCAGGTGGGGTCTCACCAGAGCAGGGCAGAGGGGCAGAATCCCCTCCCTGCCCTGCGGCCCACGGGGCTCTGGGTGCAGCCCAGGACACATTTGGCTCTCTGGGCTGGGAGTGCACATGGCAGGGTCATGTCCAGCCTCTCATCCGCCATCACCCACAAGTCCTTCTGGGCAGGGCTGCTCTCCATCTGCTCCTCCCCAGCCTGTGCTGATACTGGGGGTTGTCCTCACTCAGGTGCAGCACCTCACACTTGGCTTTGTTGATTTCCTGAGGTTCCCATGGGCCTCTTCTCAAACTTGCCCAGGCCTCTCCCATCATACAAACAATAGCACTGTGAAACTTTCAGCATGTTCTCTACATCAAGATATTTCTTCAGCTCTTAGAGAGACAGATTTACCATCTAATATGATTGTAAAATCCCAGCCACATGCAACTTGTTTTACACAAAAGCCAGACAGGGCAGTGCACAAAGTAAAACGCAGCACATCCTCTGTGTGATTCAACCCCAGCTGCCCATCTTTGTTGTGGCCACATACAAAGAGTTGTCCTGCACCTGAAAGAAAAAAAAAAAAACCAAATAAAAACAAATTGTGTTCCACTTCACAGACTAAAAAGAGAAACCTACATCTGTAAGACCCTGTGACAAACAAGGACAGTCATTATGTGCCACTTTAGGCACTGCAATCAAGTCAAAAGTAAGAGGAACAGTTGTTTCTGATACATCAGAAACATTTCTGAGTAACTACAGCTGTGGAGAGCTGGGTCTGTCAAGGGACACCATCCATATGGTAAGACAGGCACCTCTCATACTAAGATGCTTGATAAACTTTTTTAACATGTTCACATCTGTCTGTATTCCTTCTTTCCCATAATTGGCTGTGGCATACAGCAGAACTTTTCAAGGGCCAGATGTTATCTCCTGCTCCTTACCTTAACATTTCTTAAGACTGAATAACCTCTGACTCCTCCTTCCCACCCCCCATCCTCAGTACAGGAAATTTGGCTTCTTGGTATGAAAGAAACAGCTGAAGAAACAGTCCTCACACAGCCACGAAGTAACCACATAATATATGAGAAACAGGTATTTCCCCAGTTTCCCCAAATACTGAGTTAACTGGCAGGGGAGGAAGCTGTTTTGCAACTAAGGACTGTACTTGGTCAGAAACAGCAACCACAGAGAGGTGGCAGCACTGAACTAACAGGGAAACAACAAACAAAAAGTGATTCAAAGCCTAACAACCAGGAGCAAGAGCAGTGTTTTTACCAGTGATAACTGCAGAATGTCCCCCTCCTCCAGCAATGCTTGCAATGTCTTGACATTTGCAGGAAACATCTTCCAGTGCCTGAGGAACCAGCACATCGTCTTTATGACCAAGCCCAAGCTGTCCATAGCTGTTTGCACCCTTCAAATGCACACAGAAAAATAACATATTTTTTTGAAAGTTAACAAAAGAGGCACACATATGCTCTCGAGAACAAACAAGCATATTTGGGCTACGCCACAGGTAAACCTGCTCCTAAAAACCCCCTGATACATCAGGCAGGATTCCCAGGATTACAGACCAGGAGTGTCTGTCCTAACTTTGCTGTGATTAGGGGCACCTGTGCAGTCCCAGTATTTCAAAAAGCATACTGGAATACAACCTGTAAAGGCTTTAACTGCAGACTCACAGTTAATAAGGAGAAAAACCTTTCTGTCAGGATGATTACCACATGTTTAATTTTAATGTTAATGATTCCCGCTCATCGCTAAGGCCTTATGCATGCCACTGCTTTCTGGCAGGCGACCTCCAAAATGAGAGCAGAAAGACACACTACCTTGTTCTGGAACCTAAACACGTAAATCATAAACACTTATATCTCATTAACTAAATTAAAGAGGGCCAAATGAAAATATACCAGTTATAGGTAGTATAAACTTACAGGTACAAAACTACAGCTACTAAACCCACCATGGAAATGAGCAAATGTCAACACAGTAACAAGTCGGGGAATTTCCTAGTCAACTTCAGCTGCATGTCCAGCAGTTCAACCTTCATTCACAAAAACGGGGATACCACAACCTTCCCCATCCCAGCCAGCGCAGCAACAGCACCACTCCACACCCGCAGTGCTCACAGCTGGTCATCCCCAGGGAATACTCTCCCTGCCCATCTGCTCCCAATTTACCCTCCACCACTCCCGAAAGATGCAGCACCTGCGGAATGTTAAAGTGCCGCATTCAGCAGCAAACATTTGGTACCCACGGAAATAGCGACATTTAAACAAACCCAGCGGGCTACCCGGCGCAGCGCAGAGCCCACAGGTGGGTGAGACGCCGGCAGTGGAGCTGCATGGGCAGCCCAAGCTGGTGTCCCACAGCCACTATTGGCGATGCACAGTTTAGAGCACGCTGCTAAACAGACGCAATTCTTTCCAGAAGGTGTGTTACAAGCTCCCATTTTAGCCTGTAACTCGCCACGAATTTTCCAGCCTTCGAAACCCAGGCAAGCCGCGATGAGGCGCAGGAAGACCCGAGGGGCTGAGAGCCACACGCGGGTATCCATCCCACTGCCCGCTCCACTCCAGCCTCCCGGCACCGACCACGGCCCCGGCACCGACCACGGCCCCCGCAGAGCAAACGGAGCGGACCAGCGTGAGGGATGCCCCTGCCACGGCTCTCAGAGCTCCTGTGCCCCGCCGGTGAAACCGCGGCGTTGTTTCCCTGCGGGGCGGGCACGGCGCGGCCCCGCTCCCCTCAGCCGAGCGCCGCAGCGGCCCCGCCACCCTCCCGCCTCCCGGGCAGCTGCGACCGCGGCCCCCGCTCCCTGCGGGCCGTGCCGAGCACCCACTCACCCAGGCGAACAGCTGGGGCTCCATGGGATGGGGCCGGAGGCTCCCGGCGCTTCCCGCCGCCCCGGGCCGGGCAGGAAGAGGCGGGCACGGGGAGGGATCAGGGGCGGGCAGTGCCTGAACCGCGCCGGGAAACGCGAACCGCGAGCCGGCAGCGAGCGCCTCGTGTTTGTCAGGAAAATCAACAAGCGTCAGAGGTTTACGTCCAAAAAGGAGACAGAGGAGCCCAGCAACTTCACTGGAATAAAAGGAGACTCCTCTGGGCACACGCCCGCGGGGGTTTCTCTCTCTCGGTTTCCGAGGGCGCAGCCTCCTTTTATCCCAAACTCCCGGCACATGGTGCCTCTTCCCTGTCCCACTGGCTGAGGCACAGGGAAGGTGCAGCCCTCCCGCACCGCCTGCCCCACTTATCCCCCTGAACCCACTGTTTTACCCCAGAGCTCCGAGGTTCCGGCTCGTGCAGAGCCTTGTGTGTTCCAGGAGCCGAGCTGTGCGGGCTCTGCAGCAACCCTGCTGCCCGCAGTTAGCAGAGACATTGAGCCCCATTGCACAGACGGTAACAGCCCTACCTTCACCCAGCAAATCGCCTGTAAACACATCAGCTTCCCTCTCATGTTTATCCCTACGGTGCCGAAGTAAAGGGCTTTGGTGATTCTGATAATTGCCAGCAACTCATTTATTTCATCGACATTTAAGCCTCCACAGTGGTTTAAAGTACTTAAACTATCACCGTTTTACAGAAGGTTCGGATGGGTGAAGCCAGACATACACGCTGTTAGTGCCGTGGAAATGCGTCTTCTTGGTATTACTTCTAGCAGCTTACTTTTTCTTTTGCTACACAAGTGCAAATAAAGATACAACTGCTGTTTTCACGAAGTATTTGAAAGTAGGTGCTAATTTAACAAGTTTAAGGACTCCTACTTGAAATGTATACATAGTTCAGACAAGGCTTGAAGTAACACAGACCTGTTCATATTTCAACATCATAAATCCAATGTTGTTAAAACTGTAGCTGAATATTAACTATTATCACAGAAGCAGATAAAACAGATCGTCCCTAACTACTGACTTAGAAGAAGATTTCTTCTTTTGAAAGACAAAGTTCCTAAAATCTATTTTTATATGAAGTGTAATGTAAGCCATAAATGTTGTAGACCATAATTCTACTTCTTAAATGCTCTTTAAAACAAAGTTGTAGTGGGTTAATAGCCACAGAAAAAAACATCTAGTCTTGATTTAAACAATGAATATTCTTGGAAAGGTTGGCCTGGCAATTGCTTATGGAGCAGAGGTGTCCTACCAGAAAGCATATGAAGCCCAAGCTAATTTTCAAGCACAGAGGTTCATGAAAGTCCTTTCAAGTTCTCAAAATCCTGGACTCTCCGGTGTATTTAAGATTTCAGACCCTTCTTCCAGCACACTTTCTGGATTTCCTGATGAGATCTACCTATGAAAAAACCAGTGCCTAGGGTGCTATTAAATACACCCTGCACATCAGATCCCCCACCCAAATGTCTCACACCTGGCACACGAGTCCCTGCCAGGACAGGGGCAGCAGAAGCTTTGCACAGCACTGCAGGATGCTCGGAGCTGTGGCACCCTCAACACGGGTAGGTTTGCTACTGCGCAATGCAGACAGTTCAGCAGGACACTGCTTCCCACCACTTTCAAAGTGCTCTTTGGGATTAGGTATGCTTTAGGCTACAAGGTAGTTTGTTGCCTTCATGGCCACAGAATTCCTGTGAAATGCTTGGGCCTTTCAGTTATAGTTTGATTGCTAGGGAGTGAAGGTGTTCAGGCCAGGTAAAGAAGAAAGTAAATGTATCTTTGTGCAGCTTGTGTATGTCAAAAAAGTGACTGAGCAATCAACAGGATATTTATTTTTACATAAAGCACACTGATCTATGAACTTTGGGTGTTATTTTAAACTTTGATGTTATTTTAGAGCCGATTAAGCTATTTGAATATTAAGTTGCAATGTGGAAATGGTTTTAGGCTTTGTGCTAAGTAAGTGCTTGATGGCTTGCTGTATTTTTTGCTAAATTAATTCAGTCAGGAAAAAGGCAAGTGGTATCTGTGTAAGAAAAGGTCTTCCCTCAGGTGCAATATCAAGGACAGCAACAAAAATCTGACTCTTAGTCAATAGTAGTGAATCTCTTAAAATAAACATAATTAGGATTTCATGCAACAGCTGTATCTCTGCTTTATACTATAAGCATGCCAAACGCTCATTTGTACCTCTTTGTGGAAAGAATAATCCCTCTGAAAGCAAGATTTGACCCGTCCCTTTTATCATGTTGAACCTCCAGCTATTTGTGTCCTGATGCCTGCATTGTAATCATTCAAGTTTCCAGCTTAGTAGCACAGACTTAGAAACACTGAATTACCACAGCTTCCACAATGTCAAGTCTTCAATGCTATACAATCAGCAGCACAGACTGCTGGAGTCAGAAATGGAATTCTCCCCAGGGTGAATTATTCCATTTTTGCCTCATAAGCCACCTCCTGCAGCCCCTGATCACAGCCCTGATCCACCGACCACACTTTTTCTCCAGTCCATCAATTTCTCTGTTCCCCTACAAGCCTCTAAAAGGCAACTCTGGACCTTTTTGATCTAAGGGAGATGGAGGAATGCATTTATGTGAGGAAATTTACAGAGAGCAACACGATAAAATGGTTATTCTTATGGGCCATTCACTCTTCCAGATGTAAAGGAGTGAGTTCTGCATACAACACATTATATGCCTAGAAAGAAATCTGTTGGTGGGGGAAAGGGAAGAATTGGATTGCACCACGGTGCTGACAGGGTGTTAAACTTCCAGCTGCTTGCCCATCTTGCTGAGGGCATCGCTGACAATGTCCAGCTCGTGGCGCAGCTCGTTCACCACGCTGGCGATGCTTTTCGTGTCTTTCAGGATCTGCACACTCTGAGTGTAGGGATTGTACTTCACCCCAAAGGGGCGCTTGATGGTTTTTGCAAACTCTCTATTGAGGGGAGGAAAAAAAGAAAAGAAGAGCATGTTAAAACCAAAAGAGGGTGTTACAAACAAGTCATAAGCCACATATGCATTCTCTGTATGCAGCCAGGATCAATAACCACTTTTCTAAACTACTTAAATATAGTCCTAATTGTTATATATCTCCCACCCAGTACGTGAAAGACCAAGAAAATACTAACCAAAATTCCAATGCTGTGAAAAAATAGTTACAAAACTGTGATAAGAATAACAGGGTTTGGTGCTGCTACAGAGAGATGTTTACAATCTAATCTGCTTTCATGAAAAGGTGTGGAGGAGAGTCTGTACCTCATCTTTTCCTTAGCTTCTTCAAAACTTTCAGAAACAAAATAAACCTCCTGGAATGTTGTGATGAGACATTCTTGCTTGCAGGTGACCTTTGGATCAAAAGGCTTGACTTTGGCACTGTCAGAGAGTGAGTGCTGGTAGCGTGTTATTGTGGTCAGAGGAACGTCACCATCCAAAGAATTCAAGAGGAAGATGATATGTGATAAAGTGAATAAAAATGATTAAGTGAGATGATTTTAGTGCACTGCACCTTAAAATTTTTATCTGCAGATGAACAGGGATTAAAGCCTAACAAACTGAATTATTCTGAATGGTCGTATTCTGCCAGTCTGGGTGAGAAAAGGGATTCCACAGCCATGAGGCTCATGTATAAACAGAAGCAATATTTTCAGAATCTGGTTAAATGAACAAAACTTTAATCTGGAAAAATAGGTACTCGGACTATAACATAAAGAAATTCGACTTCATAAAAAGCAGGGCAATACAGTGGCAATACTAATGAGGTACAAAGAGAAGAGGCAAACAAGCAGTAGCTGTTCTTACCTTGAGCTCACTAATGGAAGAGAGCAAGCCAGCCCCATAAACTCGTAGCTGTCCCTCCTGCTTGCACAAGCCAAACTCTACAGTGAAGAAGTAGCACTGAAACAGAGAAGTAAAACAATTCAGCCTTCACCAAAGATGCTGTGGTGAACTGGATGAGAGCATTTCTATTTGTAAGTAGCATCAAATGATCAGATAGTTACCACTCAGTTATTCTCAGATATTTAAAGAGGAGGAAAGCCAGAATGGAAGGGTGAAGAACCACAGGATTGTGTGTTTCTCATAAGAAAGGTGGATGTTATAGATGGATGTTATAGCTGGGCTGGAAGATGCTAATGCCAGTGGGAACACTGAGGTGTAAATCTGTTTTAAAAAATACTGACATGAAATCACAGCCCAGCTTAAAAGAAACACTGGACAGAAAGGATCTGTGAGTGAGTGAGAACAGCCCACTACAGTTTGTTTCTCATTTGCTTAATATCCTATAAAATTAAAGCTGTTCAGTTCATTGGATTTCAGGATTTCTGACGCTGTACCAGAAGGAACACTATTTTCATAGATGGCTTAGTTCTGCTCCCACTGAAGGTAGTACAAGTTTTACTATGAGCTACATGAGGTGGGAAAAGAAATTTTAAAGATCAGCAAACTAGTTCTTGCATGACTGGAACCAATTATTTTTAATCTAAACTTACTTTTGATCTTAAAATACTTTTAAGACATCCAAGACATTCAGAGATTGATATCAAGAAAATTAGTTTCGTTAATATTAATTTATTGACTGAAAAATATCTAATGCTAGCCCTCACTACATTCAATAACATATAATTTCAATTCATTCTACATATTAAAAAATAGAACACTTTCAAATCACTGAATCATGTTCCCAGAAGTAAGAGGACATTGTCTGAAAGACATAGACCATAAAATTTCAGTCTGCAAGAAGTAATCTACCACCAGAATTTCAACCATTACTTCACACTAGAGTGAAGTAAAATACCAGTCATATCAACTTTAAAGTGGGATTTTTTTCCTAGTATGGAAAATTTTTACAAGCTTTAAAATCCAGGGACCAGTGAAACACAGATCTAGCAGCTGTTGGAGGTTATGTTGACACAAAGCTCCAAATTTATTCAGTGGAGTAGGATCAGCCTAGTGAAGCACAAAGCTTTCGATGGAATCCCCAGGCACTCAAACACTCACTGTTGCCAGTTTTTGGACAGCCTCATCTGATGCCCCAAGTGATGCAAGACCAATTTCCTGGGAGAACTGCGCAAAACTGGGTTCAGCCAAAAGAGGGACGTGGCCTAGGAGCTCATGGCAGGTATCACTGAAAAAAGAAACAAAACAAGAAATCTCATGATTTGTCTTTGTGGCAAAGTGAAAAAGCAACACCACTGAACAGATACAATCTCTTGCATTAAACTTTAATATCCAAAAGACAGAAAAGTGTCACTCATTTATCTGAAAGCAACCGAGCAGGTCATACCAACACTATATAAAGTGCATAAAATCAGATTTTCAAATGAAGTTGCCTAAAATTAAGAGCTCAGCTCCCCATTTGTGAGGCAACTGGATATTAAACCAACTGCACACGGTGACATTAGTAAGAAATCTCCAATACCATGTTGTGTTTTTGAAAATCCTGCACTTACGAAGGTGGCACTTCAGCATGCTGCAACTTCATTACATACAGTGTGAAGGCTGAGTCTTCAGCACCTTAAAAACAAGTTTTATGCTGGTGTTCTTGAACAGCTTTTAAGTAACTTGGCTTTGGGCAAGCACGATCCAAAACTTTCTCTCAAACTGTACCAGAAGATTAAACGACTCACGGCTCTGGTGTGTAGAGGGGGTCCGAGCTGTGTCTGACATACTGAGTGCAGTGAAAAACTCGGAATGCTAATCCTGCCAGGAAGTCTCTGGGTGACAAATATCCAGCGACGGGGCGGATGGTGAAGCCTGTGCGCTCTGCAAATGAACAGAGAAACTGTGCATTGGTTTAGCACAGGAGGCACAATGCCATCAGCTTTCCTGCTGCAACTGGGGTGACAGCCACAGCACCACCTTGGCTCAAAACCACGTGGGAAAATGAGGCATAAGTAGGAAAATTAGGCATAGGCATTTTTAAAAATGGCGCTACCTCTGTGCCAATGGATTTCTTAGGACTCCATACCTAGAGTCAACAATATAGCCAGCTATCTCCTTAGCCAGCCCTAACAATCTTTTCAGCCACTGCCCCTCAAATGTCACTGTATGCATTGAAAACACAATGCCTTGAAAAATAGATGGCCAAAAGGCCTCCTAAAGGACCAGGATGAATACAAATCACCAAGGATATTTCCTTGTGCCCACAAAGTAGTGGGATTTGCAGTGGACCTTGGTTTTATTTTGAAAATTAGAAAATTTTAGAAAATCAGCACATTACCTTTCAGGAAACGGGACACGTCTTCCAGCTGGGGGATATTGTCTTCCCTGTACCCACAGTGTTTGCTGAGCAAGGGGAGGTTTTTAAGGTACTCTCTGCAGGCATAAGTTGGGTAAAGTTTGTTGAGCTCTCGGTACACAGTCCCCCAAGTCTTGATCTCCTCCTCAGTGAATTCAATCTTGGGAATTGGGTCACCACTGCAAGGAGAAGAGGAAGAAAAGACATTCCTTAGTAAATGGCTTATAAGAGGTGAGTGATTTACCTACTATTACTATTTAACTCCTGTGTGACTGTGACATCTGACATTAGACACTGCCAAATACACTGTGAGATCTGGTCTATGTCCTGGAAAGCTTTTAATCCAAGGACTTGCCTTCTTTTCCACTTGAACCAGTTGTCAGGAATCTTTGCATTGAGCTCACCTAAAACTGTGTTTCTGTAAACAGTTTTAATTGTTTAATGCCAAGAGTAAGGTTTAAAATACCTGTGTAATCTCTTCACAGCTTCAGGAACATCCTTTTCCCTGTTGGATTTCTAAGCCTGCAACTATTTTCCGCTACCCTTTTAATTTATTTTAGAGAATTCCCTAAATTAACAACACATTGTGTGACAGCAGCTAAATATACACATCAGGTAAAAATCATACCTCTGTGCAGAGGAGACAAGTGCCTCTCTGAGCATATTAATTTTAGTCTCTCTTTCCTATTTAGGCCTCAGGACCTTGAATAAAGCGGGTTATGGCAAGGGCATTGTTACACTGCATTTCCACTTCCAGCTAAGGAACTGGCATGGAAAATGCTTTCCCAAGGGAATCTCTGTCAACAACATTATTAAGAGTAATCAGCTCAGGACTGTAGGAACCAGTTGCATTAAACACACAAAACAATGGAACTCTGAATACAGACCTTTCCTAGGTCATTTTCAGTTGAGGAGCTTGACACCTGAATTCAATCAGGCCACATGGAAATCAAACTTAGCCTTGGAATTTGCAGCACTGAGTTATGAAACTCTTACTGTATTAAGAACACCCCCCCCTCCAAGAAGCATCTCCAAAGACAGAAGCTCTTAGAATTTCTTTTCACAGAAAACTTCTTATCTACACATCACACATGCTAGTTTTAACCAGGAAAGAAAATTCAACTATTAACATTTGCCCAGAAAGTTTCGTCTCAGTGGTCACTGGGCTGCATATTGTGATTTGCCTCCCCTCCCCCTCCTTTGCAGAGCAGCTGGCTGAGCCACATTGCCTCAGACTGACCAGAGCTGCCTCGAGCTACCTTCTCATCTTGCCTCACATCTCCCTTCCTTTCACCTCCTTGGCTCTGATTCCTGAGCTGGGCATGCATGTCTCAGCCTGATCTGAGCCCAGGAAGGTGAGCCCCTTGCAGTCCACTCTCCTATTATTTCAAAGCACCCAGAAGGCTTATTCTGGAAGAATTCAAGCTTACTGTTTGTAGTTCATAGCCAGGTCTGCAAAATACTTTCGCCTCTTGCGATAGACATTGTCTTTGAAACCCTGGTGGGAAGAAAAGAAAACACAGTTCAATGAGTTTCCTAGCCATAATAAATAAATCAATTTAAAACAGGACACTTGACATTTCTTCAGCTGGAGAATATGAAAGTATGATGTGTAAGAATGAAAGGAGAGGGCAGGGAAGTCGTAGCTGTAGTCTGAAATGTTTAATAGATGTGAATTGAGCAAATACTCCAAAGTAGGAATCAGCTGGTTTATGCATGCAACTATATACTTTGTAGACAGGAATTCATTTTACACATATCAGTATTTATACAAACCCAGTTACTTGCTTGATTATTCTAAATTACAGAACAAATTGCCCATTTGCACTGGCCAATACCAGTTAGGTTTCTCCACTAAGGAAGAGAGAAAGAGGAGGAGGTGACCCTGCCTCAAAACAGCTTTTATTTTTTTAGCTTTTTTAATTTGTATGTGACCACTCGGGGCCCCTTCCCAGGGTTCTTGCACAAGTAAGCCCTGCAGAAAGGCACAGGAACTGAACTCAGTCAGTCTTGCCTAGACTAAGAAAGAGACATGAAATCCCCAAGAGAAGGTGCTCAGACCCCCAGAGGTGCCATTGAGGGGGAGGAGAAGGAGAAGGAAAAGCTGCTGGTTTTTTTAAGTCAGCTCCACAAAGGATGTTTCCAGCTATGGACTGGGAGTAGGGAGGGCAAAGTACTTACGGGATGGTCGGCATCCAAGTCAGACCCATACATCAGCACCCGGTTTGCACACTTATCCAAATCTGAGATCTTCTTCGGAAACCAGGGAACGTTCTCCATGTCTAGGGAAGGCATGGAATCCACAAGGTTATTAATAACACCCAGGGAGGAAACGCTACTTGTGGTGGTTACAGCTCAATCTATAAATTAAAGGGGCACGAATAAGACAAGGGAGTCCTCTGCCTATCTGGCACCAGCCTCCAGCTCACACTTCCTCCTCGGTCACTGCCACAGTCTGCCTGCAGAACGCAGCCAACCCCGGAGCCTCCGGGAAGGAAGCAGTTAACATGGGTTTCTCTGGCCCTTTGCTGTTGTTGGAGTAGCATCTAGAGGATCCCATGGAGACAAGGTCTCCCTGTGTACAGCTGCTGGGAATCTTGTAGGGCATGAAGGGTGTAAAGGAGAACAGGAGCGATTTGCCTGTGGTCCCTGGGCGGAGTGGGAGTGGGTTAGAGTCCTCCTATCCTGCTTTATTGACTGTGGGAAATAGATGTTTCTCCATGGTTATGTACCTAGGAAGCAGCCAGCTTTGCCTTGAGGGGTCTGGAGGAAAGAGGAACAGGAGGCCCTGCAGCCTGAGAGAGGTGCATCATTACAGTTTTGTTACTGACCACTTTGGGGTTATTTTTAGCCTAAAAGGGTTTTTTGCCAAGCTCTTGGCAGAGCAGTTAATACACTGTTTTTCTGCCTCAATGCTCTTCAGTTTACTTTAAAAGGTCAGGAGACTGTTTAGATTGAATTTCCCCTTAGTTAGGGCTAAAATAAGCCATTTTATCCAAGAACTCCAGATTTCTCCTTCCCAAGCTCAATGACTGAGAAATACATGGCACCTTCTTCTTCCTGCTGCCCTGAACTTTGGGCATCTCTTTAATTAGAAGTGAAGGTAAACAAGATGTGTAGTATCTAAGGGTAAAAGGCACCTCTTCCATACTAATACAAGCAACCAGTTATGACTAAAAGTGGGTTAAAAGGGTAAGGAAACCAAGAACTACATGAGGAAATTGTAGAATCCATCTTCCACTGTCCCCAGCATCTGACCTAAGCTGGGATCTGTCGGTATTACATCTCTGCCATCATGGTGTACTCGAGCCCTGCACTCAGACTTTTCCTACAGGCCAGCCTGCTTTGCCCTGCAGGGATGCAGGACTCCCACTGGCACCAGCTGGGCTGTGCTGGGAAGGGACAGGAGCACAGACAGCAGACACACAATCTGCAGCAGCCTGACACAGCCTGAACTCCCAGGTAACAGCAGCCAACACAGCCCTGCTCGTGTCAGCCAGGCTACACTCACAACACAGAAACAGGTACCTGGCAGCAGGTGCCTGAACACACTACACAAACACAGGTGTGGACAACCTTTAAAAAGATTTCAAACCAACACATTTGCAAGTGCATTTTCATCAGAACCGCCTTTTGTACCTACCATCTTGCGGGACACTGAAATGCTCTGTTGGGCTCACAGAGACAATGTTGACGTGGGATTTCAGGAGCTGGAAGATCTCGTTCAGTTGCTCCCTGTTACTGTCACAGTCCACAAAGATCTCAAACTCAGAATTTCGTCTCTTGGATTTCCGTGACTCAATGTGTACCAGATTTACATGCTTCTCCTGTTTGGTAAGAAGCAATGTTCTCAAAGAGGCAGACTAAAAACAATGGACTAAAAATTAAAATAGCTTTTCGAACTACAATTCTACTGCCATGAACTATTCACCACCTCTATGAAGCTTTTTAGTTACTTGGATCTCTTGATATCGGTTTACTTATTGAAGGGGAGAAAAGGTTTGATTTTCTGTTCAGAAGAAAATGAAAGTGAACCTCTGTTCTTTCAGTTTTATTTACATTCAGGAAGCACATAAAGACACAGTCAGGAGGTTTAAATTCATAGACCTTTTTCTTTCATCCTTCCCATAGGAAGCTGATTAGCAAAATTCACCAAAATGCCAATCAAGTCACCATATAATTATCTCACAAGTGTGCTAAGGGTTTAAAAGCAGTAGTTTTCAGGGCATTGGTTTCACTTCTCTTCAATCTGGAAAATTATTTAATCATATGTTTTTAATTAGGAACATTGAGGAAACCCCAGGCTAAAACATGCAGGGCCGCACACCAGAGCACAGTGGCTCTGCACATATTCCTTACACAGTACCTGCCCAGCAGCTGTGCAATTGCAGCTCCTCTGTCACCTTCAGCCTGGCTGGGCAGTGTGACACGGGCACTGCACTGGTAGAGGTTGACACCCCAAGTGTCCACCTGCCATCAGCAGGGCCTTCAGACCACCTATTATTCCCCAAAAAAACACTAAGTGCCAGTCCCCTTGTCATGAGGGGAAAAGGCAAACCTCTCTCTGTGTTCAGTCAGTGCAGGTAAGATTTTTAGCCAACCATCATCTAATTTCTGAGGCATAAATTTGCCTTTGGGGATAATTTTGGGTGCAAAGTGGGAGCCAGGTTAAGAATCACATCCTTAATAAATGGATGTAATTAATTCTAGTGTGTTCCAAAACTACCCTTACAATTTAAAAGCACGGAGCTGCTGCAGGAATATGGTTATAACATACATACCTGAAAGAGTTTTAATGCTTTTACAAGTCCTCCAACTTCATTCTTCAAGGAAAAAATGATGGCTGTCCTTCCTCTTTCAGACGCATGGTCTTCATTCTCTTTATTATCTTCAACCATCCTGTAAGCTGATTTGTTTAACTAGATGCAAACAAGCAAAAAGAAAATTGTTTGAATGGATAGCAGTGCCAAAAGTGTAACTTTTCACATTTCAGGTTGTCTTGGGATAATGCTGTGCTTTGACTGATCAACCACAAAAGAACGATTATGAATTAAATCATTACACAATAACAGGAATAAAGTTAGGCAAACATAGAATCTGTGAGAAATTGAAATACCAAGATATCTTTCTTTTAATTTAGTGATTTTATGGACATCTTTATTTATTCCCAAGGATGCAGAAAATGTTTTTGATGTATAGTTTATAATTAGCATTGTTACTGGGAGGAAGGGGAGCAATAAGATGTCAGCAGAAATAGTACATTGAACAAAACACTTGTTAGCAAGTTTAGTGAACATTGGCAAAGGGAATAATCCAAATCCCACAAGACACAGGTAGGAAAAGATGAATCAGAGTTCAGTAGATCAGAACTGAAAAATTACTGCC
Organism: Rhipidura dahli; assembly: GCA_013399225.1. NCBI lineage: Eukaryota > Metazoa > Chordata > Aves > Passeriformes > Rhipiduridae > Rhipidura > Rhipidura dahli. The sequence continues at coordinate 420,501 of VXAC01007221.1, read as the reverse complement.
TTTCTCTCATTATGTATCTGTAAAACACTGCTTTCATAGGGCAAGGAGGCAAACCTAAGAGGTAAAATGTTTTGCTGACCAGAATCTCCTGGCTGTAGAGAAAGTCCCCCTCTGATCAGCCACAGCCAAGCTGTTCCATCTGCTGTGTCCCCTAATTCATATATCAAACCCTTGGCATAATCACCCAAATCACACACTAAAAATTCAGACACCCCATGCTGTCAGACCATGTGGTTTTGGGATCACACTCCTCAATGTGTGGAAATCAGCAGCTATCACAGACCATATTCTTTGCTACATGTAGCCAGGCCATAAATAGAGAGAATTCTGAAACAGTAAAGAATGGGAGAAATGCAAAGTAAAGAAAAAATGCAAGGCTTATAAGCAGAGGCTGTCCCTCATATGTCTTCAAACCTTGCAAAAAAGAAGGAATAAAAGGCGAGGTTTCTGAATGAGTCAGTGAGAAAGAGGAGAGGAACAATGAAGGCACATTATTGCTATTTGGAATTATCTTTTGATCTGACACAGCTTTTAAAGATATCACTGTCTTGGGACATGTTCAGAAATTAAAAGAGCAAAACAAAAATGCAATCAAAATGCACTGGTTTCATTGATTCCCTTATACAGTCTCTCCAGCTTTAACCTCTTTAAAATAGATAATGCTGAACAGATAAATGTTTCTACCTGTAACTGAGAAGATTGAAAATAAAAAACAGCTTTTACCTATCTTTTTTCAAAATGTTCTCATTCACCATTCAGATTGAGAAGGTAAATCTGCCTCACAAAATAGTTATATTACTTTCATTTTAGGTTGAGTGATTTACAATGAGGCAGATATTTGATGCTGCTCTAAGGTTTCAAGCAGGTTATTAGGCATGAGCTCTTTGGGATTCCAAAGTTGTGTCCTATGGAAAAGGTCCAAGCCCACAGATGCTAATGACAATATTTAGATTTCTGACTGGGCTCCCACCTCTAATGAGTTGCCACGATATGATGAGCCTGGGCAACACTGTCAGACCATCACACCAAACCATCAGCTCAAGCCCAGACATCAAAGTCTCTGCTGGAAGTGTTTGGCAGGCCCAGTCCGGGTTCAGCTGAGCAGCCTGCAGGTTTCCCAGCTCACTTCAGACTCACAAGAGCCAGGAACAGGCACTGAGCAAAGGTACCTCAAGCAGAAAAGGAAAAGCTCTGAGCACCACGATTGCCTATGGGTCACTGGCTGCTTTCTCAGGTGCAGAGAGGCCATTTGTGTGAGGCAAGTCCTGATACTGCTGCAGGAGAAGCTGTGTGCAAAGGAGTCTCCATTACAAGTCGAGCTAGGTGATGGCTTTTGAAGGCAATGAATGCAGGGCTGGTTTCTGTAAGTGGCCAATATGCAGTGTGTTGGCTTGACTCCACACTTAGGAGCATTGACTTTAGCCCAGATCAGCCTTTATGGGGTTTGGCACAGTTGCATGCAGTGTTCTGAGGTGCACAGCTGGGACAGACACCTGCACTGAAAATTAACGTTCTTCTTTGGTATTTTGCTGCTGCAACTCACACTGTGTCTAGGATCAGGTGACAACACCTGTAAAGTTACGTGTTTAAGAGATCAATGAAGAAAACAGAACAAAACACAGAATGTTCTTATATTAAGCCCTAGAAATGACTTCTAATTTAGGAATTAGAAGTTGGACAAGAGAAATGGAGATGCTTACAATGCCAAATGCACACCATTTACATATTTAACCCTACACCAAACTAATCTTATGCTTTAATTAAAAAATTAACTGAAGACAGTAATGCAGCAGCCATTTGGGTGCAAGGCAACAGGAGAAAATGGTGACGCAGAAACAATCCCTCTCCTCCAGTGGCTGCCCTTCACTTATATTTTATTCTCTATCAGTAACTCAGCAACCCAGCTCTAATAAATCTGACACTTTTCCTTTGCATGGTAACATATTTGAGCTTTTTGGAAGGTGAAGGGGAAATTAATGTTGCATCGATGTTTTTTATTAATGATGCAAATCATTAACTGATTTTCCACGAACCTGACTCAGTCTTGATAAAAATATACAAACATAGAGATATTCTAAAGCCTTTATTTAGATAGATAATCAGGTGCTGTCTGGTTAAAGATTGCACTTTTTGGGACCCATAGCAATTATCTTCCCTTTCTCCTTCTCCCCAAAGGTTATTCACTGAGAGAGAGATATTTGAGGGTGCGTATTTTGTGCTTTGTTTATATTAAAGGATAACCAGGATTTAAAATTATCCAAAGATATTTGCTTTAAAAAAATTTACATTTTAGAGCTGTAAATTGAAGATGAAAAAATCTTTTCAAAATATTTGATACTGATTGACATTAATCATGATTAATAAAAAATGTCAATGGGCATTTTATACTCTCTTCCCTTTAAGTAGCTGCTTACTTTGTCACTGTCCTTTTGACATACTTCTAGGGAAGGATGAAGACACAATGTTAGGAGTGACCACAACTAGGTTTCACATCACATTTTCCAGTCACACCAAAGTTCTTCCTAAGACTTAGCTCTTAGACACCAAACCAAAAGCTGTGCTGAGCAGCTTAGTCGACTTCCAAGTATCTGAGTGATACAGCAAAAGCATAATTTTGTGAAACTTTACTCCATTACTGTGAGCATTCTTGTCTTCACAAGGAGTTTTACAGACTTTATCAACTGCACACTATCTGTAGCTGCAGCCAATGCATAAGTGCTGATTTTATCTGGTCTTCTCTGATGCACTGAGCAAATTCCAACTTTACAGTGGAGTAAACCAGGAGTGATTTTTTCTGGGCTATATCACACCCTCTGTCTCCTAAGCAATGATGCACCAAAGGTCGCTTAAGTACCTTAATTTCATGTACTCGCATTTACACTTTGAGACTTTTTCCCCCCTCTTCTATCCAGCAACAGCACCATAACCAGTCCCATCCCAGTCCCAGCGGCACTGAACGCTGCCGCCGCCGCCAGAGGAGCCGCACCCCAGGGCTCTCCAGTTAGCGCTCTCCGAGCAACCGGGGCTGGAAAGCTCCCTTTTTTCCCAAATCCCCGCTACGAGAACTTCAACAGCGAAGCGTCCACAAAAACTCCACAAAAGCAGCGTTTGCTCCGCGAGCCAGGACCGATCCCGGGGCCGGTCAGGGAGGATCCCATCCCGCACTTCCTCACCTGTGCCCGTCCCGCTCGTCCCGTGCCCACCCCGTCCCCTCACCTGCCCGGCGGGGTCCCGCGGGCTCGGCGCCGCCTCCAGGGATCCGCCGCGGCGGGGCGCGGGGTGCATGGCCGGGGCAGGCTCAGGGCAGCGCCCGGCCCCGCCGGCTTTATGGAGGGGCGAGAGCCGCCCCTGACCGAGGGGAGGGATGCAGGAAGGCGGGGGGAAGCGCTGCCCGGCCCCGCTGGGGAAGGGGCGCCTTGAGCCTCTGCACGATGCTCGCTCAGTTTGCAGAGCAGCGATGCTCGGATGCAGCCACCACCCGCTCCCCGTCACTGCACCCCGGAAAAACCCGCACAAAGAAGAAGCCCTTTCCCTCCTGAGTTGCATCTCCTCGGCCACTCCAGAGGGGCCCGGAACACTGACTTTTTGTGGGTAGCTCTGCGGGTTTTGCAGTTAACACGAATTTGCATGCCACGGCTCTGAGGGGAGCGAGCATTTGGATGGAGGGGGTCTTGCTCCATCGTGTCCGCACAGGCGCTTCCCGACACTCATAACACTCCCTGTAAAACGCTCCGGACGCTGCCTGTGGGAAAGGGAAGGCAAACTGCATCAGAGGTGAGAGGTGGAGAGGGCTGGGCCCATAGCAGAGGGGCTTTGTGCAAAGAGGCCTCCAAGGTTACAGAGGACCCAGCAGTGAGGGACTCCCCTGAATTCTCTGCAGTGCTTAGTGCAGGTTGTTGTCTCAAAGTGGAACACAGTGGGCAGGTGTATTGAGCTCTCCACTAAAAACAGCACTGCATTTCTGCTGTGAAAATAAATTGCAGCCTATTGCTTCTTTTCTCAAAAGCTCCTGCGCATACAAGAAGAATAACTGCATTTCTGTTAGCAGAAAACTACATCTGTTCATATCATTTATGTTGTCATTTATGTTCTGCATACATCTAGACATGCTTATAATATAAAAACTCATGGTTTTTAGACTCCAATAATCCCAGTCCTCACTGTCTCCTCTCAGTTCAGACTTGGCAACATTAGGATAAGGGGATGTGGTCCACAGCAGAAGAAGCAAAAACCTTCCCTGGGAACATAATCTCTTGGAGGCATTACAGGTCTCTTGGGAAGGAGAGATTGATTATTTTGTGTTTGGGCTGTCCAAAACCAAAGACTCTGTTCTTTTTTTATGTTCTTTTCAAACAAACCTTTCAAAGAAATGCTCAAAATCAGCAGCAACTATAATATACTCAAGTACTTAGTATATTAGTATATACTAACATACCCAGTATTTTTCTTGTCAGCGCCTAAAATACTGAAACCTTGATTCCAGCTAGATCCCTTAGACACTGGTGTAACACACATGGTAAATCATATTGATGAAGCCAATATACAGGCTGACACCTAAGCCAGGCAGGCACAGTCACACTTGCACCAACACCTGCAATGATATCAGGGTCTTCCTTCTTCCTAGAAGGCACTGAACTTCAAACAACCCTGTTTCTAAGAGGACTGAGGGTGGCTGCCTCAGCACTTCAGACACAGCACGGGATTGAAAGAGCATGGCTGTGAATGATGACATGACTGGAAAAGCCTTTTTTTTTTTCCCCATTTTGTAATTAGAGGCTTCAATTTTCCCTGCATAAAGAAAATGCAGCATTTATCAATGTATGTCTCAGCTCTACAGCAGGCATTTCACTTCCTTCCTGAAGCATAGATGTCCCCAACAAATGAGCTGACTCAGAAAGCAAACAATTTGTAGGATCTTTACCCAGGCTCCTAAGTGTATGAGAGCCTGGTGTTAATAATAGATCTGTAAACACGGGCACAGTGAGACATTTATGATAGAATGTGACTAATCTGTCAATTTTCCCTGGCTCAAATGAAGCAATAGTAACGGGGAGCCCACAGGCAGCTTGACCTATAACTGCTGGAACAATGGGAATGAGGTCAGGAACGGCCAAGGAAATTTAACCTAATACGAAATTAATTAGTTACATAACGAGAAAACTGGGATGCCCAGAGTTTTGAGGAGCAGATTAAAGCTGATTCACTGGTTTAGGAAGAAGTGCTTGTTCACCACAGCCAATACCCCGTGGTCTGAAAGGGCAGAACCACAAAGCATGAACTGACTCAATTACAGCCCATTTTCACTGGGTACTCACTGGAGCCTGCTCTGCTCCTCTCCACACAGGATTTCCAGCTCCCAGGAATCTGTGGATGGCTTTACAGGAGAACTGCTTAAAAGGGTTTATCCCAAAGCTGAATCTTACAGATCTAGGGTTGCAGGGTTTTGGGAAACTGTCATTCTGTCACGAGCACAGCTGCTGCTTTGGGTTTTCACAGACAGAGGGACTATTCTACCTTTTCCCAAAAGCTGGTAGCACATTCTGCCATTTAGGAATGGTGGCTTGGGCCCCTCACCACAGAAGAGAGCAACATGGCACAGAAGTCAGGTATGGAGCACAACACACACAGGGCAGCAAAATGCACATGAGCTACCCTGCTCATCCTGGCAGGAGGTGGCACAAGCAAACACTGACCCAGGAAAGGTCTGAGATGTGACCTCCTTGGTCTGCACGATCACCAAGGCAAAGAGAGGCCAAAAGTTTTCAGTGTGACATCAGAAATCTACACAGACCCTGAGGTGGGAAGGAACTGTGAAGGACAAAGACAACTGGAGCATCAACACCATAGGGAAACAGGCCTCCCCTTATGCCATGCAGATAAGGCAATGCAGTGATTAATTTTCCTCTAAAGCCTGCAGGAGATTTCTCACATATAGCCTCTCATACAGACAAAGCCCTCCAGACATGATAATCAGCACCTGAGGATGGAGCACAGGCCTGACCCTGCTCAAAAGTGGGTCAAGCTGATCATGTTTTGCAGGACAGGGCTTTGCCACGTGCAGCTGCCACAAAACCTCTCACACTGGCACAGAGCAACCACGGCAGCACTCGCCATGAAGGCTACCAGAGTGGCTTTCAATTACATTTTCCCTTACAATCCCTCATTAAATGAATTCTCCTCTGCCACATTCAGATCCAAGTGAGGGGGGTGGTGTCAGACTGAAGTCTCATGTTTTCTCAGTTCTTAGCTGGAGTAGCTCCAGGAACATCAAGCAGCTCCTGAAGAGACCCCAAGTCTATTCCTCCTTCCCATCTGCTAACTCTGAGGTGACTCTGCTCCAGTTTTCAGAGAGTGGTTTGTTCTTCAAAGCAGAAACTTGACAGCAGAGTTTGAAATCAAACAGTGGTTCTGACACTTGGGGGTACACATTTGTAGATAAAAGCCCTGGTGATTTTTAGGCTGAAAAGTATTAAAACCAAGCTATCACACCTGCAGCTCTTCCCCTCCCTAGAGAGCCACACAGTAAAGGACAGTTTTTGCTGTCTGAAACACAACGACATAAACCTTCTGCCCTACCTCTCCTCTTCATTCCACTCTGAGGAAGTTTGCTCTCCAGAGGTCAAAAACACAGGGACTCAACGAATCTGGCACATCTTTCCAGACATGGCACAAGTCTCGTATTTACCAACACTCTGAGCTGGTCTAGAGGGAAAAATTACAGAGGTGGAAAAAAGAAAAATCAGAGTCTCCCAGGGGTTCCACCCTGGGGGACAGACAGTCAGGGGGTGAGTTTGATAAACTGGTGAGGCAAGAGCCATGGAAAAGCAGGTTGGGAATCATCTGTAAGGATATTAATCTTCTGCTGAAAGATAAGATTATCTACCTGAATGCAGCAAGACTGAAGGAGAGAATCAGTCAGCCCTAAAGTCTTCTCAATCCCATCAAGATTATCAGTGGGAATTACCTGATCTCCCCACGTGATAGGAGAAAGTGCTCTAATCTCCAGCAAGGCAATTTTACAACATCACTTCTATGGTAAAAACCCCCTTGGACTTGATTTGGCCCAGCCATCTGCCTTTCCAAGCAAGACCATTTGTCTGAGGCAAAGTGGCCACTTGAAACTTTTCCAGAAAAAGGTATGAAGTGTTAACTCCCTGAACAAAACAAGTTTAATACCACTTAATACCAAGCCTGTTCTAATAATTACTTTCTCCAGAGCAGACAACTGAAAATTCTAATCACAGCCCTCTGGCTTTCTGTTAATTAACTGCTGCAGGCAAGTCATGCCTTTAAGAATCTCATGGCACTTAGACAAGCAGTATGGAAGTTATAGGGAAGACTGAAGAAGAACATGATGCAGCCATCAGCACAGTCTGTTTTCCAACACAGCTTTTACAGATCCTCCTCATATTCTGACTGATTTTTTTCAATGCCCTTGTATACTGATGCCCAAAAAACTGCTGGTCTGACAGTCTGGTTCGTTTTCTTCTAGTGGTTTTTAATATTTATAAAGCATTTACTGTCACAACACCTAAGCAGCAGCATTCACTTCCAATCACTTTCTAGTCTTCTTTTTCTCAGCCTTTGACTTCTCTCACATGAATGAGGTAACCTGTGATTGTGGCTTAGGTCATTTACCTAAATGCGGGGAGTAAAAAGCTCCAAATCCAAAGCTTTTCAAATTTTCAAAGAAATGTATGGATCTGAAATCCCTGTCTTTCTATAGAGAATTCTTCTGTTTTCCTCCTTCTTCTGTAAACCACAGTTCTTCCAACAAACACTTCCCAGAGCAATTCACCCAGCCTTTCACCAGCATGAAGCTGTGACAGTGTCACACCCTGAACTCAGAGTAACCTCCAAGAAACGCCTGGAAGTCCCGGCTCTTGAGAAGGGAACCACATCCCATGAGGGTGGTTTAGCAATCAGTTAGCTATTCGTGCTACCAAATAGTTGTTGATTAATAAAGCATTTAATTCATAACCAGTTAATATGCAACAAAAGGAAAAGGGGGATTTAAATTACACAGTTATTTAAAACATTTACAAATATCTTTTTCCAGTGAAAAGTGCAAGAACCAATGAGGCAAATTATACTCTCAGCGTGACTCAGCCAGCTGGAGTATCATCAGCCTTCAAGCACACTTACTTTGAAAAGCCAGAGCTGCTGTGTCAACCTACTGAAGCACATCCAGCCAACAGACCATTCACTGTTTGTATATTTGCTTTGGACTGCTTAAAGAAGTAATAATTAGCCCTTTCATCTGAGGCAGGAAATATTTTTCATTTCACAAAAGCTAAATGAAATCACAAATGACATGAGTTACTTGCTGCTGTGAGCAAACAAGGTGTAGTTTTTCCTAACAACACCTTTGTAAACTTTTTACCAAAAGTTAGTTTGGCTGCTGCTGGGACAATGGTAAAACCAGGCTCTGGTTTGTTTTCTCTAGTGAAAATAAGATTGCAAAATTAATATCAATCAGCTACATTTCAAGCCAAAGTGTTGTCTGGCTGGGAACCAAAGTCCTGAAAGAGCTCTTTGCTCCAATTACTCTGGAGCCACTGAGTATAGAAATGCCAATTACAACCTCCTTTTATTTCCTTATCTGCTCAGTGTTGGTCAAGTCACCTCAAATTAAGCATGGTCCCCCACCAGTCAGCAGAGATTCCCTGTGTTACCAGAGCAAACAGGATTTAGTCCAGCCACAACCATCAGCCAAGGATGGGGAAAGCCAAGTGGAAAAGCTCAACAAACTGATCTGCCTGCTGCCTGGAAATACAGAGCAGCCTGGAGAGGAAATATTGTATTGAGCCTTGCAGATTCTGCTCTCCTCAGGCTTGCAGCCCAGTCCCTGCAGCTCAGGCAGGGCTGAAGGCTCACAGCTGGTTCCACAGCAGATTGAGCCCAGGTCACAGCTCTGCTCTGCTCCAGTCCTGGCCATCAGCCCCAGAGCCCTGGCAAGGGGAGGGAGGCTGAGAAGCTGCTTAGTGTTGATGGCTCTGGCACAGGGTACAAGGTGCCAACTGCCATAACCTGAAAATCAAAGACAAAGCATCCAAAAAGAGAAGAGCGTGTGAGAGCCTAAGGCAGCCTCAGCCACCACCGCTGAAAACAGCCACTCATGGCATTCAGGGATTACTTCTGACAAGGTCCTGATACTTCTCCCATTGCCTTAGGTTTTAACTTTTATATTTTTCAAATCCTGTACTGCCTGGTGTGTAACTCTGAAGTTTCGTGTGCCCTGTTAGCTGCTGTTCTCCCGTGCTGCTCAGACATGACAAACCTCCCTAGGTTTGCTTTCCAAGGACACCTTGATTGTCCCAGGCCCCAAAATGTGTAAACTAAAAGCCTCTGAAGAGGAGGGGTAAACTTGGGGTAATTACATCATTAACTGAGGTTATAATTGGCAAATTAACCCTGATATGCAAATGAAACAAACCTATAAAAGTGTGAAGAACCTGTGACCCAGCGCCCACCTTGGGTGTAGCCTTTTGACTGCCCAGGGTGTAACTTTGAAGGCCCTCCAAATAAATACATACTTTTCTTCTCTTTTTCTTGTCTAGCCTCTGTTTTCAGGTTACTTTAAGGCATCATCCATCCCTTAAGCACAAAGTGTCGTAGAAGTGGACTCCATTCAGTGAGGAACCATTGAGCAGCATTGCTTCTACTGCATTATCATTACAAAAGCTCAGGAATTATGCAGTGCTTTCACGTCACAAACACAAAGCAAAACAGTCAAATGCATAAATAAGCCTGCTGATAAGAGCAGTCACGGAGTGTTTGTTAACCTCAGCCTGTTGGCCTAATTAGTGGAACAGCAGCATATTGTGTATTCAGAGTGAGGTGCAGGAGCGAACAAAGGAGAGAGCTTTGTACTCGCTAATGAAATGAGTAAGCAGAGCTCAGAAGGCAATTCAGCAGACTTTGATCCACTCAGGAAAGACAACAAGAGCTCTCCAGGTACTTCTGACACAGCCTCACCATGGGCTTGTGCCAGTAACCAGCCTCTGCCATATTCACACTCATTTACAAGGTGTATCCGACATTAGATTTGCTGAATGTAAGAAGCAGGCAGATTGCATGCAGTGCGTTTAGCACCCTAAACACAGCCAGGCCAAGGGAAATCAAGAGATGACTCCAAGGCCCAAACAATCACCAAAGACATTGGTTTTGCCTGTTACAGCAGGTTTTTGGTGTGTTTCACCCCCGTGCTGTAGATGATCAGCCTTTCTGAAACAGAGGACATGGTCAGATTGTTCATTCCCAGCCAGGCTGTTAAAGCCCCTCAGGGCTCCACAACAAAGTGAGCTCGGAGGACCATTCTCTGTTCACCGATTTCAGACACCCCCCATCCACTGAAGTCCTGGAATCACACAGAGAAACAGATGACAGAGGGCAGCCTCTGGTCTAGACACTGGCCATTGACCAGCATGAATAGCATTAATTCAATCACAGTCACTTTTTGCTCCAAGGATGAAAATCAGCAAGGTAAACCCATCAATTCACAGCAGCAACTTTAAACACACTGGCAATTGTAAAATATCCAGCCTCAGAGCTGTGAATCACATCATCATTTCCAAGACTGGCAAGAGCTGATCATCTCGCTGTGTTCTCATGACAGATGTTTTTTCCCCTCTGAGTTTTTTTTTAATCTTATTAGATTTTAGCTCCCATTATAGTTAGGACAATTTTGTATTGGGGCAAAATTAATTAGTTTGCATCAAAGAAAGGCTCCTTAAAACATAACACTAATGAGTCTCATCTGTCTGATTAGAGGGCTTTGCTTTTAGGAGCACTAGCTACAAAATGTTATTTCAGAGAAATAAAACATTATAAGATTATTTAAGGTTGAAAGCATTAGTTAAACAGTAACCAGGATCATGGATGAAAGATTAGGGTGGCTAACTGTGGGCAGACTTACAACTGACAAGAGGATGCAAGTGTAGACCAGAACAGGCTAATGAGGTTTTGTCAAAGATGTGCAAGCAGAGCTCAGTACAATTCACAACAATGTATTTAGTGAACTGACTCCGTGCCTCCCATTTACTCACAATTATTTTCATCTATTCACATGCTTGTAGGGACTAAATGGAAAGGAGTTGCATATTGGAAAAGACAATACCAATTTTTAGAAAGAAAAGATGGGAAAAATGTTTATTCTGGATGAGTTAAACTAATCTTTAATATCTGACAAACTACCTGGACAAAATATTTAATTATTTTTGAATCTGATTTTAGCCAAGAACAAGTTGTGTTTATCAATGCTGGCTTTGATTGATGTGAGAATTACTCCAGAGAGCAAAGGGAGTTAAATAGATTGGGTATTTCTCATTTTTATTAAGCTTCTTCACCCCACCTGCTTTCTCTTACCCCATTAGTACAAACAATTTAAAAAATACAATATAGAATTAACTTCCTGAAAGATAGGGGCAAATTCACTTGAAAAATCACATGGTAAAGGTAGTTAGCAGAGTTTTTCTGGTAAATGTGACATAGCACACCATAAATGACATCTGCACAGCCACATGCAGGGCCATTTGTGAATGACAAACACATGCCATAAGCACAAGCAGTAGGATACAAAGGAGCTGCCTTCCCCAAAGTGACATCTCCCTCCACAAACCTCTCCAGCACGGACACAAGACTGGGAATGAAGATGTGGTGTTTGGAGAGGTCCCAGCTGCTGAGAGAAACAGCTCCGTGTGAGAGGAGGCAGAAAGCCCACGACTGGACAAGGATATGCTTTTACACAATGCCTGTGGCCACAGAAACCACTGTAAATTTGTGAATGTGCTCTCAAAGCCACCCAGGCAGATGCTGAGCTGTACAACTGAACAGGCACCACCTCTGCCTGGTGGAGAACCATCCAGATCTGCAGAATCACATTGCAGGGCACCGAGGGCTTACACGGCTTGAGGCAGTTACACACAAAAAGCCTTTGGACAAACCAAGAACTGAATTCAAACATCTTTTACCTCTTTCCTGTTATTATAAGGCTTCAACTCAAACATTACCACTTTTTGTCAAAACTAGCTTGACCTGCAACAGGCAACACTGAAACATTTTTATCCTTTGGCCAACCTAACACTGGAATTCAAATTTTAAAAAATTCATTTCAAACACCCATGTGTCATCTTCTTCTGATGCCATGCATACTGCACCTGTGCATAATATTCCTCCTGCCAGCCTGCTGCATTAGGTCAACAACAACAACAACAAAGACAACTGTGCCTGTTATTCAGAAGCTTTTTGTTATCTTGAGGAAGAAGCAAAAGGGCCCAGAGCATGTATGGGAAGGAAAGACCTTTATTTAATTTAATTATATTTACTTCTTTCAAGTCTAAGTAAACTCAGGGATCAGAACTGGTTAATTAAACCATGACAGCACTTCCTTTATCCTGTGTGGGCAGTCACACTGTGCTGTGTCACATTCAGCAGGTTCTTCCAACAAAGCACACTCGACCTTTACACTGTGGACAAGAAGTAAGTGCGCCTCCCAGATGGCACTGCAGTATTAAGAGCTCTTCTGATGCAAAAGTTCACAGCTGTGGAGTAGCACTGAGATTATTTTCAGTACTTCCATCATGGGGGTTGACTCCAGATCTGTTGGTTAAAGTTACTGATAACACTGCAATAAAAGATCTGGTTCTGATCCTGATGTTCACTGCTGAGTGCTGGACAAGAGGGAAGTGAGCAGGGTGGGCTCAAAAGCACATGTGCACAGACACACTGCTAGATGCTGCCCTCACCCACCTGCTCTGGTATCCAGAAAGGCTGGAGAAGCAGGAAAAATTTTGCCTCTCAGGGTTACCCCTCACATCCTCTTGCTTGTATCCATAGCACATGGACTGTGCAGGAATTGACTTGGACAACTCCAACCCCTCTCCAGAGCAGCTCAATGCCAGTATATTTTGCATCTATCTCCCATTTCCTTTTAGGAGTTGTGAGAACCAATCTAATAGGGGATGAAGGAAAAGGACAGATCTTCCCTTCATGTGGGCTTTCCCATGAGCAGCTCACATTGCACAGTGAGAATACATTTAGGTCTCTCAGAGACTTTCCTTGGAACTACATCTTCTGTCAGCTCATAGGCAATTTCCTGTGCTTCTTTTTGTCTACTCATAAATGTCTCCTATCTACTCACAGAACCAGACTCCTCCCTTGCTCCTTCATGTTTTCTCCATTTGTTTCCCCCTTTCCTATTACTCCAGCCTTTTCTGTCCACTACTGCTCTTCCTCCCTTTTACCCGTTGTAATGGCTTCATCCCAAATGACAAAATGAAGTTATTTTGCAGTTTTGTTTATTCCCACCTAAGCTAAAGTGTTTCTCCTTTTCTACTCTCTTATTAAATCATAATCTTCACGAGTCAGGCTGGCATAAACTCAAAATATCTTCCCATGGTTCCTGTGTCAAACCTTCCCACATGACTGATGAGGAAACTCTGATGTTGAATAAAAGAGTTTGTGCTACAAAGAATTTTTAATGGAAAATGAAACCTTCTGACACCACTGGCTAATTATAATGCAGCATTGTGGCTGTATTGCAGGGCAGGATAAAAGTGTGCACGTATTTTCCTGTGTGTTTCAATATCCTTCTATTGACAGAAGATAGGGTGACTGGTCTGCAACTGGAGGCCAGGAAATTATTTTTCTGATTTCATTGGAGTAATTGACAAATGCACTTCCTTTCTACATAAGATTAACAGATGGCTTGTTAAAGTTACAACTTCTTTCAACAGAGCTGTCACCAAAAATTATATACATGACAACCAAAATAATATTGATACAAACTGACTGCAAAATTAAAATGAAGTTTGCACAACCTAAAGCACAGAATAAACAACTGCCACTATTGCAACACAGAATACCAAGGTGCATTTGCTTTTCTAAGATTTCCTTGGAAACGGGATGAAGGGACATAAACTGGAGAAGTGTCAACATGGGATTTAAGTTACCATGGGCACAAAGATGCAGTCAGTCACTGTGCCTATGCCAGGAGCAGGCTGCAGTCTGCTGCAGACCCGTGGGCAACACAAGCACCAACCGTGCAGGGCTCTGCTTTCACATCTTGCCTCTGTCATGTTCAAGACCTGTGCAAGGCAAGGCTTGCAACACCTGACTCTGTCTCGCCTCCACCATGATTTGGCTCCCTGATGCCTCACAGAGCCAGCAAAAAACAAGCGGGGAGAGTGGGTGAATTAAAAAAAGAAAATGAAAAAAAAATCCATCAATACTCATTTGCCCACCTGCTGTGGTTTTTAAGACCTCATGTTCACCTTAAGCTTGGTCTCATTTCCATAAGAGCAAGAGACTGCAAAGCAGATTCAGCTTTGAAAACAGAAAATATAATCAGTGTCAGACTTTTGATAGGTGACTGCACATCAGCTATCCCACCTGGACAGATCTAGAATGCCAACACAGTTACTGAGATGTGATACCTTTCTCCTACAACATCACACATATTATTTGTTCTCTGTCAGGATTCTTCCAGGTTTTTCCCTATTTTCCTTCTTTCTCCAGTATCCCTTCTTCACCTTTTTTCTTCCTCTAGTATTACTGCCTTCTCTTCACAGCCTCCTACCACTGTTACCTTTTCTTTGCAAGGTGTTTCACAGCAGCCTTTGTATAAAATTCAGCTCTCAGATGTTACTGAGCCATCACCAAGATGTGCAGCTCACGTGCAATGACCTGGGAGAAAGAAAAATGGAACTCCACTGGGTTTTCCCTGTGTTCATTCCTTTTCTCCACAGTAACAACTCAGAAGCAAACCTGTTCTCTTACTCATCTTAGATGTCAGCTCCTTGCATTATAAAACTGTTTCTTTTTGCAAAGTAAGTGAATCAGGGAGGGAAATAAAAGGAGGTGTAGGAGCACTATTTCTCACTGCAAAACCTCTGTCAATAGCTGTTGGCAATAACCTGGTTTGTTTTGCCATGCTGGTGATGTCAGGTTCACTCAGCTCACACCCCATCAGCTCTGACTGAGGGGCTTCAGTCCCCACAGGGCTGGGCAGCAGAGCACAGCCACTCACTGCCTGGACTTGCCTTCACATGAAGGGGGTTTTGGGAAATTGTATAACATCACAGCAGACTGCTCCTTGCCCCAGGTGTAGCAGGTTCTTCCCTTCTCACTGACTTCGGCAGAGCACATGAATTTCATCATCATGGCAAAAAAAAAAAAAAAGGTAAACAGGGAGCAATGAAAGAGGACATTTAATTCTGAGGGGGAAATAAAAGGGTACATTAGGGAACTGCTGTGACCAAGAGATTCTGCTCTAGAAAAAAACCCAGCATATTATTCAGTGAAAAATAGAAGAGAGACTGCTGCTTTTGTACTCCCAGTAGCAGCCAAAATAAGGGTAGTGAGAAAGAACAGGGATTTTCAAGGCAAACAAAACCACAGTAACACCACCATACATTTTAATGCCAATATAATTAACTATGAAGATATTTCACTTACAAATAAAGATTGTATCTTATTGTTATTTTTGGATATAGCTTGGTTTCAGTGAAAGGTGGTTATCATAGGGCAGTTGTAACAACACTGGAATCACCATGGCAGTTACAAAAAACATGGACTAAAAATGTAGTGACAGAAAATTAAGCAAGCAGTGACATGGATACAGAGAAACACAGAAAAGAGCTTTTTAGTTTTCATGGTTTAGCCTACCAGAAAGGATAAATTTGCAACATGAATAATGGGCAAGCATTAGGATATCAGCCACAACCTCCTTGTACTGCCAAAGGAGCAGATAAAGCATTCCAATGCCACTGGGTTTTTGCCCACATCCCAAATTTCTTTGGTTTTGTGGTGCTTTATCCCACCAGGAAAAAGTTACAGTGTGGGATAAAGATGCCAAATGTATGTAAAATTGAGTCAACAGAATGTTAGAATCCTGTCTTTGAATGAAATTATTATATGGATCTATTAAGCCTAATTTAAAATAAGGCCTTCCAGTCTGCTTTCTGCCTCAATTTTCTAGGTGTTCTCATACCACAAGTCACATTCAGCTCTGTCCAAGCAGGACTGAGTTTGGCTGCTTTAGTTCAATGCTTCAGATACTCACTTTTGTTCAGAGCAGTGACAAGTACTTCTCATTTTTTCCCAAATGAGGATATTCTGGTGTTAATCAGATCTTTGCACTGGAAGAAAGCTGCTCACCTGCTTGTAGACAGACAACTACTCTGAATCAACTGACCTAGAGAGCTCTGGCTTGCCAGTAGATACCAAAACAGGTCGAGGAGAGGGAATTAAAAAAATACCAAACTCAAAAACCAAACACTTCCCAAACCCTCCTGGCCCCTCCCCAGAAAAACCCCAACCTCCCCAAAACCCCCAACACATGCTGCTCACCAAGCACAGGCCGAGGGAGGTCCCTGCTGGCAGGATGATGAAACACACGTGCACCGGTTGCAAACACATCACCCACCTGCTCCCACCAATGTTTTTTCCCTCTCTCGACCCCACAAACACGGCACAGTTACCTTGCCCCCACCCTGGCACCAGCCTCCTGCTCCCAAAGGCAACACCACACCCACTGCACAAGGGCAGCTGCCTGCTGGGCCAAAGAGGGAATCCCAGTCTCCAAATCACTGAGTTTATCAAGGATAACAATTCCCAGCACACCTGAACTGGCATTCTGCTGAAGCAAGGCTGACTGACCATTCCTGCAGCTCCTTCTGATAAGCAGGAGGATGGGACCCACCTGGGCTCCCACAGGACACTGGTCATTTTTTCTGTCACATGACAGGCATCAGGTATCAGTAACACTTAGCTCATCCACTGGATATTGGTGTATTGAAAAGAAGGTGAACAAAATAAAACAACAGCTCTTGTCTCAGTTATTTTTCTATATTACCTTACATGGTTACTGCAGAATTTCAACTACAAGAAATTTCAGCAGATGAACACCAGAAATAATGCTTCACTGTGGTGGAGGACACTTATGATACAGCTGGGGACAAACTAAACTCAAAAAATGTTTATGGGATGAGACACACATTAACTTCCAGACCATAAAAATGACTGCACAAAAAAGAAGCAAGAGTTAAAAAAATATTCAGTGAAGAAAAGCATATTTTACAGCACACAGACAGTATTAAGAGGTTTGATTTTTCCTCTTAAAACTGACACAGTTGAGAGCAACAGACATTTCCAGTGGTTCAGAAAACAAATTTAATTGATACTAGAATGAAGGAAAGCATACAGGTTTGGGTTTTTTTAAAAAAAGCTTTATTACAAATCTGTAGGTTTAAGAAAATATCCCAAAACTGTCAAAGTAGTATGAAAAATGTTGTCATCTGATTCACAGTCACCAGTTTTCTCCAACAAACATAGCATACAAAAATTGATATAAACCATGGCAATTCTTTTTGGTGACACAAGTCAGATATTTGTAATTCCATATTCCCACTGACAACTAAGATGCTGCTGGCAGGGGGATGATTCAATTGCACCAATTTTGAAAGCTGGAAGTTGGGATGGAAAGGTTACAGATACATATACTTACTGTATTTTACCACATGTCCAGGTAACTCTGGGCAAACACAACACAGCCCAGCACAATACTAAAGTCTGTAAAATCTGGAGAGCCAGGGAATGTGTGTATGGGACATTTAGTTATTCTCTGTGCTCTGGTTCCCATTTGCTTTTACATCCCAAACCTAATAGTGACCAATTGTTTTCCACTCTCATTTACAGAGACAGTGAGGGTGAGGTGCTGCTGTACTGCCTCTTCAGACTCAGAACATGCCAGGTGCACTGCAAGCACACACAGGATCTAAAAATGCAGTGCAGTTAAAACATCACAGAATTAAAGTGAGAGTTTTAGGAGATTGTACACTGAATTTCCTGCAAGTGACCTAACACCTTAAGCTTCCCCATGGAAAACATGACATTTCTCATGCCATTCAGAGATAATTCATACAACAAATGAAGAAGGAAAGAACTGATATACGTTACACTCCTAAACTGAAGCACAGACTGCTGCAAAAAACCCTGAAAGGTCTGTGAGTACACCAGGGATTGAATCCAAACTTGCCTTACAACTCTTGACTGAGGGTAGTTACCTGCAGTGGCTGGAAGCTGCAGCACAGACCATTGATAACAATATTCTCAAATCCTTTGAACTGCACAGGACTGAGACACCACAGCCCAGAGCTGCAGTGAAGATGAGGCTTCAGTAGAAGTGTGAAGATTCGAATGGAGCAGGATGAAACATTTCTGTTACAGTACCTGCTCAAGGTATTGATACAATCTTAAAAAATCCCCAAACAACTTTATGATTTAACTCTTTTTATCAGTTGCCTGAAGGGGATTTTATATTGAGCAATCCTCCTTTTGCCAACAGCAACTCGAAAGAAACCAGCACCATGTTAAAAAACTACTCAGTCCATTTCATTCATTTTGCTGTTTCAACTTCAGTTGAAAAGCACAGAACTGAGAGTTATTCAAAGAAAACTACTCTGCAGGAGAGCAATTAGAAATCAACAGTCTCATTACCGGAGCAAACAGGATGGAAGATGCAGAAGTGATTTACAATAATTCCCTTCCCAATGCAGACCAGACTAACCCTAGGTTAATCAGGGCTGCCTGGAACAGTTCTTAAATGATAAAGAGGTTGCCTCACTCTCCTGCATTTACTGAAAACCTGGTCTCTGAAATGCTGTAATGAAACAGTCCAAAATCTTCATTCCAAGGGAGGAAAATATTTCATGTACATTCTTAGGTGTGAACCTTCAGGCTTGGGAAACGTTTTTCTAGATTGTCAGCAAGTGTCTGATCAGCCTCACGTAGGACTTCAAGAAAACTCTCCACCTGGAAATAAAAAACACACACAAGAAGAGAAAAAAAAAACCCCCAAAAATAACTTGCACAAAACACAGAATTCTTACACTGGCACAGGGGCTCTTTCTACTTCTGTACCTTCCAAATAAGAGCAGCCAGCAGCAGCCACTGCAATGAATAATGGAAGATGCCCCACAGTAGCTACCTTCCTCCTAAACCCCACAATTCCAGCTGGTCAAAATTTTGAAATGTTTCCACTTTCCTCAAACGGTTACTTCCTTATTTCAAGGAAATACAGAAACTTTTCTCATCCAGAGAAATGCTCCCTATGAAAAATATTTAGACTAATTCTTCTATAAAAATACACAGGACAAATTTTCAGCTAGGATAAATTTTCAGACATTCATTTATTTCAGCACAGTTTGGCCCTGGCATCAGCTGATGATCTCAGCAAAGCTCTGGCTGAAGGGAGGCAGAACAGACAGAGGGGGTGAGACTGCCTGGTGTTGGAATGGTGTTTTACCCGTGCCTGAGCAATTCTGTCCTGCTTGTACATTGGACTTGGAAAGGTCCTGCCCCCCAAGGAGCATTTTTTCAGCTGTGTCACAGACTTTGTCACATACTCACCGATGCAAAGTAAAGAGGTAAGAGATTCTGAAAAGCACAGGAACATGTCTGTTCATTCAGGTGTCCCTGGTGCAGTCCTTCTAAGGTATTCTCCTGGAAAATGAGAAATACAACCAGCAGGTCATGAACAGCTGTTGAAAGAACAAACTCAAAACTGCACAGCATCTACAGAATGTGCTTTGTTCTTATAAATGGGTAAAACAACCAGAACTTGCAGTTCTCAGAGAAAGCTAGACAGAGGCTGATAGAAAAAGGTGTGAAAGCTCACATGCCACAAGTCTGTTAATGAGAATGCTTCCATAATTAAAAAGGTCCAGCTGAGAAGGTGAGTTTATATAGACAATATTTCCTTTTTTAAACTGACTTTCATGCAAAAGAAAGGGCAACATACATCTACAGAATTTATCATACAGAATCTTGGCACACACCTCAGAAAACCTGTGTCCCTCCCATCTCCCACGCATGTTGCTACTAATCTTCTGGTTGATTCTCTAATGAATTCCCAGTAAGCAAATGCACAGGAAAATGCCAACATTACTAGCAGAGACTTTTTTCTTACCCACCTTGCAGAAATCACTACTAGAATTTTGTTTACTCTTACCTTGGTTAGTTCTTGAAGCATATTGGAAAGTAATTCACAGCAAATATCCTTCAAAATTTTTAAATGGAAATCTTCCTCATTTACATCAGTCCTTCCAGTCTCTTCTTGCTCGGACTCCTTGGAGTTATCAACAGCTCTCTTCCCACAGCCCTCCATGTATTGTAAAATACGAATCAAGCTCCCAATCAGAGGCATATCTTAATACAAAGGAACAAGAACAGTGAACTTTAATACTGAAAATTCTTGCCTATCCTTTCAAGGCATTAGAATTTTGAAACATAGCACCAGATTTTACACAAAAGCTCTAGGAATGTGAATTCTGACACTGTTGTGTTTTGTACTCAAAGACAGTTTTAAAGAGGCGAGCGGAAATGTAGTAGAAAACCAAAACCATTTCTCCTGCAAGCTGACCTGTATCTATAAAAAGTGTATGCCAGTGGGAAGGAGTATGAGAAGGGAACTGTCTTCAGTAGCACCCAGTGAGGGCAATATGTTAAATTTGCATCTAGATAATCCTGTCTGACAAACCAAACTGCACAATGTCTTTCTGCTGCAGGTGACCCTGACCTGCATTCTCAAGACAGGCTTTTAATTCTAAAGACTTGGATTGAAAAGTAAGAAATGATAGGTGGATTGAAGTAAGTGCAGAATCTCCCCCTACTAAAAAAAAATTACTACATGAAAAGAATGTATTACTATATTTTAGTAAAAATAAATTCTACAATTGTCACTAATTTACCAAGTGGAGAAGACTGAGCAGAATCTGTAGATTCTGGTACTGTAACCTCTCAGAATTTACAGCCCATTTTCAACCAAACTGAACTTTGGGCTAGCTGTGATTTTGAGTAACCAGGAAAGAGTCTTACTGCATGCAATGCCACTGAATTGAACCACCTTCCACACCCACGTGAAGTCAATTGTGAATATTAACTTTAAAAATACCCAAAAAAAAAAACCCAACAGAAAAAGGCAGAACTTGCTTTTCCTCATCCTGGTGTATTCCTGCTCTGTCTGTGAAGCAAACATAGCAGACAGCACGGACAAAATAGAGGCCAGCACAGTCTTCTGCTCCTGCACAATGATCGGTGGATCATCTGGCTGGCAAAGCTCCTGGCAAACGAGGTCATAAAGCAAACTCCAAGTCTCTTTTCCTCCATCAGGAGCCTGCACTTGAGAAAGAAAGAAAGAGAACGCACCAACCCAACAAATTTAATCCAGGTATGTGAATTCCTTTCCTCCCCAATAAACACGTGACGATGCAGAAGTTACGGCCTCTCCTGGTCCCCTCCCACGGAGCAATTCCAGCATCTTACCAATAGCCTGGATGCCCTCATCCACCGTGGTCAGGAGCTGCAGGATGTGCATATAAACATCCAGTCCTTCTGGGTTATCTGATCTACACAGAGCAAACAGCAAAAACACACACAGCTTATGGTCTGTGCTTTGGTCACAGAGCAGCCCATCAGCAATCACTGCCATTCTCTTTGCTAACAGACAAGTTGACTCATTTCAAACCCTAAGTGCAGGAAAACACATCCCAGTGAGCTGTCAAACTGCACTGCTCCCACCAAAAGCAGGATGTTTGGACACAGGCCTTACAAGGGTATAAGGAGTCTTCCCAGCCATGAAACCAAAAAGAAATCTCCCATACCGGACTTGCTTGGCTGCTTCAAGAATACAAGGCACAATCTTAAAGTCTGGAAGTTCTTCAGGGGAATCATCTACAGATGGTCCCACGGAGCGACAAGAGCCATTTTTGATCCACTTTAACATCAGCTCCTCATCCAAATCAAAGAGCTTGTCCACCACTTCACCCACTTTCACCAGCAATTCAACTGCACAAGAGACAATGTTATTTTTATTTCAACAAGACTAAGAAGGAAGAGCAAAAATTAGCTCACAAAATGCTAGTATATACAAGAATTCAGAGTAACTTCAGGACCAAAATATATTCATTTTCTTCATAACCTACTACAGGTTGCTATGTTTAATTCTTTTATATGTGGCATAGACCACATAAATATAAATAATCAATAGGGATTGTTGGAAAGCCTACTGACATCTTCTACCTTGTCGTGCCACAGGTGAAGCAGTAACTTTATTCTGCAAAGAGACTTTATCTTCCTGAAAAGTCCTAACTTCTGCTTCTGTAGTAAAACTTTTCAAGATTTGTTTCTAGATATGCAGTTTTATGCTAATCTCCTACCTGCCAATCTGCATTTTACTTAAACAGACCTGTTATTTCAGTAGGATGGGGCAGGATTTTTGAGAATTGTAATTAAAAAACTTGATTAAAAATTCATGAAGCTGTAGTATTAGGATTCCTTGACAAATGACAACTGCTGTTACAAGTGAGTTGGAAGTTAAACATAAATGCTATTCCAAATATTTCCAATTTTAGGTGGTTGGTGTGGTTTTTGCTAAATTTGTGCTAAGAGAGATTTGTGTAGCATGCCTGCACACCCAAAGCCTGCACAGTATTCAGCTGCCAGGGTAACTGAATCGTTCCTCCAGTTCACATTCAACAGATATAGTAGTTTTAAAAATAGAAAATCCGTATCTGACTTTAAAAAATAAATTTAATTAGGTCTTGTTTCAAGGTTCAAAATGACATTTTTATATCCCTGAACGAGGACTGTGTCCTTTCTTTTATTGTGGGAAATAACAGTTTCTTCAATTAAACATATTTTGATTCCTCCCCCTCCAGAGCTTTCTTCTTCCTCTGTGAATGCTTTTCTGGTTGGTTTTAGATATATTTATAAACCTGCAAAGGCAAGGCAAGTTTGTTTTGGTGCCCTTTAAACTCATGGTGTTTCCTTCATTTTAAAGAAATTATCCCAAGTGAAAATATTTGTCTTTGAAATTGCCAACCTCAGTTCTTTTTTTCTTCCTCAAACACCCACTAAGTCCCAGCTTGTTTTGGCAACTCACCATTTGTGGAGCTGGACATGATAAAGCAAATGCAGTCGAACACGGAAGGATTTTCTCGGATCCTCTCCACCCACACGTTGGCCACCTCAGGCTGGGAGAGGCAAGTTAACAACAACCTGGGCAAGAATTCCCCATTTAACACATTAGAAACCAGTTCACTCCTTTCAGCTGTGTAAATTCAAAATAATGAGAATGATGGGACACAAACAGGAATCCAACTCACAGCAAAGTGATTCCACAACAATGCAGAAACAATGAAAGGAAAGCATGAGGGATAATAAAATAGTGAGCCCACTTGTCAGTTTTCTTCCCAGGCCCCACAGCAGAGCAGAACTACACTAATCATGCTTTCATTTCTGAGATATCCTACCTGCTTGTTTCCAGAAGAGTTGGGGAGTCTGAATCACACAAACGTTGCAGTAACACTTGGCTATAAGGAGAAAATGCAGGGGAAAAAAGTTAATAAAATCCATCTTCATATATTAAAAAAAAAAGGTTCATTTCACAGCTGCAGCCATGTTCTGAGATTAAAGGCAGTTTTTTCTAAGTGTGCATGCATTTTCAGTGTCTCAAGACTACCAAACTTAGAAACTAACTTGACTGGTGATTTTAAACCCCCCAAAATAGTGGTTTATATCCTTTTTCCCTCTCCTGAGCACTTCCCACACAAACATGGTCCGCCAAAAGTTATGAATGAAGATGAGGCTTGGCAGGCAAGCTTAGATCCTTCTCTAACAAATATTCCCTGACTGTGACTCCAGACAAGCAGTACCTGTGCACACACAAAGCACACAGACACTTACCCAAGATTCTCATCTTTGCTAATGGACATGCAGATGTCCTGGAAACAGGCCATATTCCCTAATATTCCCACACAGATTTCCTGGAAAGTCAAAACACAGTAGAATGAGACAACTGCAACACAGCCCACAATTTCACTTCCAGAGCTGTAAGACAAAAGTAAAAGAGGTTCAAAGATGTTTTCCAGTTTGATTTTCAAGCTTTAATGACCCACTGATTTCATGACTAAGATACAAATCTTCCCACAGATTTTATATTGATTTTTCTGTTCTATCAGACTAGCCTAAAATATACCCAGGTACTATTCAAATATTTAAGTGTTTAAGGTGCTCCATAAAAGCAAATGCATCTTGAAATCAGCCCTACTTGCATATTCTTTGTATGCTTTTAGGAAGCTAGTCTGGCAGCCCTGTTATTAAAGCAAAAAGGAGTCCTAAAACAAAAATACCATTACTTCAGCGTGACCCTCACTGAGATTCACTTGCTCACAAAAGGAAGGGATCTTAATACAAGCAAAGCCCATTTTCTGATTAAAGAGATCTAAAATAAAATAAAATTTAAAAATCCTACCAATGCAGTGCATCCCATTAGGATATACATGCCAAATTAATCATTAAAGGGATGCACACTTGTGCAAAGGGGACCTGAAATACCTGCAGGTGACTGGTGCTAAAACAAAGTGAGTTTGCAGCAATTTAAAGTAAAAAATTCAACTCTTTCCACTAAGGTTGTCTTCTCAATTATTCACAGGCTATTTCCTCTGCTAAATTACAGCAAGCACTCCAGCAAACACTATTTCAGGAAAGTAGCTGTGACAGCCAATTTGCACTCACTTCCAAATTCTGGTTGTACTTTCCAAAGACAAAACACAAAAGTTTCAATGCTCTGTGTGTCTCTACTCATCTCCTGGAGTAAAGCATCTGGTAACTTCTGAGGAAGAGGATTTACATCAACACTGAATATCTTAGAAAATCCCTTCTTGAATCCTACAGTGTTCTGGCCAGCACAAGATGCAAATCAGTGACATCAAAACAAGTGGAAAATTTTAAACAAATTATTCAGTATTGGTGTCTAATAATTCCAAAGATTACTTTCTGTAATCTTTTTGTGTTTACTTATCATTATCCTGTTCTGATTTGATTGGCAATAAATCAATTTCCCCTAGTGGAGTCTGTTTTGCCCATGACAAATTCCAGTAACTGGTGAGTGATCTCTGCCTGCCCCACTCTTGACCCATGAGCCTTCTGTTGTATTTTCTCTCCCCTGCCCAGCCAAGGAGAGGAATGAAAGAGCAGCTTTGGTGGGCACCTGGCCTCCAGCCAGGGTCAAACCACCACACTTCTGTAGGTCTGACTACACAAATTCCTGACCATTTCTGTTCAGTAATCATAAAACAAGTCAAAAGGAAATAAAGGCCAGACTGCTGGGTTTTATAACAGGTCTTACAACTCTGATAAACTCAGTCCTTCATCAGTTTATCTAGATGGGGATATGTGAGCAGATATGTACCAGCTTCAGCATCACCAAAATTCTTACTGATTAGACCATGTTTAAAATGTAGTGAAAAAGCATGTTAAAATTTGATTTTGTGTTTTCTCCTGGTTCCCCTTACACATTACACATGCAGTGGGAGAAGGGAGGTAAGTGTAAATGCATGTACAGAGCTATCTACTACTGCTACTAACACAGGACAGCTTTTTGAGAGCCCATACTTACAGTCAGACGAGGGCATTTGGACTTGGCAAAAACTCCCATGAATATATCAGGGGCGTTGAACTCCTGGAGAAATAAGGCAACATCCTGTGGAGAAAGTGAATGGGGAAGCAAGTGGATGTCTACAATTTCCAAATGCAAAATCAAAAGTGCTCTGAGAAGAAAAACTCGCTACACAAAATTTGTTACTTGCCACCAGTTAATACCAATAATCCTTGTTTTTCAATGAGAAAAGGCCAGCAAGCCCCTCTGGTGATTCAGTATGCCAGTGATTTGCTGCACAATGAGCCAAAAAGTCATATTTGCAAGAAATCGCAAATTGCTCCCTATCTCAACAGAAATAAGACAGCCAGAATTCAGAAAATACCACGTTTTAAGGCATGGCATCACTATGACACATAAAAAAGAAGCAAGTGAAGGGATTGCCATTAGCACTTGATCAGAACACACAAAAGAGAAAATCTCTTTATTTTACCACACTAAAACACAAGATTAATCCTCTATTTGGGAATAACACATGTTCCATGCTTATTTAAAAAACCCGAGCAACAAGGTAGGGAATAAAATAATAATACTCAAACTAATATATATCTATATATGTCTTGAGAATTTGTTCCAGCATTTGAGAATGCTGAGAGAAATTTGTTCCAGCATTTGAGAAGCTGAGCTACATTGCCACTGCAAGTCTGCAGCTAAACTCTGAAAGGCTGTTTATCTATCAGAGAAAGCGATGCTTACCAGCAGCATGTATTACAACTTCTAGAGGAAAACAAGCCTGTTTAGAGATGGCATCGATACTATTATCCCCATAATCCGAGCGCTGAAGGCACGGGCTGCGCACCCGAGTTAATTCCGGCGGCAGCTCCCGTGCTGCCCGTGCTCCTCTCGCAGCGCAGGCTCCCCGCGGAGCCCGCTTGGTGCCGCCCCAGCGCAGCCGTCCCGCCTCACCCTGCCCGCCGCACCGGGCTACGAGCCGAGCCCGCCTCATTCCCTGCCTTCTCCCACTGACAGCGGGATTCCGACGGAAGAGTGCCGCACAAGGCTCCTACCTCGTCCATCGACATGTCCCACACCTTGCAAATGTCATTCTCCATCTCCTCGTCCAGCTCCGTACGGGCTCCCTCGGGGCTGCCGGCGGGATCCGGCTCCGCGGGGGCGATGACCTGGGACACAGCGGGGCGGGGGGAAACGATCCGCCTGAACCTCCGGCACCACTCGGGAGCCGCTGGCTTCCGAGGTTTGTCCCCGCTGCTGCACGCTGTGTTCCCCCCGGCCCTGGGAGCGATCGCGTCGCACCCACCCGGCGCTGACCGACACCGGGCCCGCCGCCCGCTCCCTCCCGGCGGCCGCGCACCTCGATGAGGCGGGTGAGGACGCTGAAGAGCCAGTGCTTGCTGTACACCGTGTTCCCCACCGCATCCCCCTCCTCCTCCTCCGCATCGCTGCACGGCGGGGATGGGTTGCGGTCCATGGCGGCCCCACAGCCGTGCTGGAGCACCGAGGCGGCGGCGCGAACAGAGCGGCGCCCGCCGCCCCACAGCGCCCTCTGCCCACCGGCGGCCGCTGCCGCCCCCGCGCCCGGGGTAGCGCCGGGACCGCGCTGCGATCGCAGCGGGATCGTACCGAGATTGCACCAGGACCCCCCCGCCCAGGGCAGCCCCTCCGCGGAGAGAGGACCCCGCGCTCCTGGAGAACCCGAGGGTACCAAGTCCCCGAGATGCCCCGACACCGCCCCGCCGCCCCCACCCCGCAGCCCCGGGAGGATGGATGCTCGCAGCGAAGGGAACAGTTCTCAGGAGGATTTCTTTATTGGGCTGTACCAAGGGAGGTATGACAGGAGCAGAGTACAGCGCTAGTACTTCTTGGGCAGCCCCGGGGGCCGGTAGCGGTTCGGGTCCCCGCCGCTCCGGCCCCACGCGTTCGCCTCCTGGTCCGCCCGGGTGTCCTCGGCGCCTCTGCCGCTCACTCGGCTCTGCCACAGCTCCCGCCCGTCGCTGTGGGGAAGGAGAAAAGGCCACCTGAACAGACTGCATCTCACTCAGCTTTGTGTTGGTTCCCTCACTCTTGTGAAACAGCTTTTCCGCAGGGCTTCTTGAGGTGACATGAGAGCACACACTCGGCCTTTGTCGGAAAGCCCGCGGTGGAGTCCGTAACTGTTATGTCAGGAAATGAACCAGCAGTGAAGGAGAGTTCCTTATCAGGAATGCGGAGAAAGGAATCTGCCTTCTCGGCAGGACAAGAAGAAAGGCTGGCGCTCATGTGGCACCATTCCTATAGAGAGCGGCTGTCCAGGCGGGAACTACTTCCCCGCCCCTCTGCTGTCCTTCTGGGTGCCAAGCTGCGTACAAGTCGAAAAGGATCTCGCTCCAGCTGGAATGCCTGGATCCCTAATAATTCACTATTAACAAGCCAAGCACTCTTTTACCTGATCACCTTCGCTGCCCAAGCACCACCAGGTCCTCTCTTGGCAGCGTCATAATTCCCACGGGCATGGAAATACTTGTCGGCACCTTTGTAATTTGCCTCGCGCATGTCCATGTACGCCCTGTACATGTCCCGCGCCCCTGAAGAAAGCAGACAAACGGACATGATGTTGACTTGAACGAGTCGCAGCAGTTCGGTGCGATTTCAGCCAGGAGCCGAAAGGCTCAAGGAGCAATAACAGAGCGAGGCACTGCTCCACATCAGCCTTTGCACAGGGCTGTGCCCGCAGGAAGCACCTGTGGGGGCTGATCATGGCCCTCGTCCGGCAGCAGAAACCAGCGGGGTCTCTAACGTGGAGCTGTGGATCTCCCAGCTCTGAGGGCTGCACCACTGACTGCTGGTGACCTGTGCCTGGGGACGGGTTCCTGAGGGAAGGGGCCCTGGTAACAGCAGCTTACCTCCTGCAGCATCCCGGACAAACTGTCCAGCTCGGACCACTGCTCGGTATGGTGCTGGTCTGTTAGCACTTGCACACAGAGCAAGGGAGAGCAACGCGATGCAGACCCAGAGCCTCATGGTTCTTGGCCAAGCCTGACAGGGAGCTGGGAGACAGTGAGAGAGATGAGCAGTTCTGGAGCACCTCTGAGCACCCACCACCCGCTCAGCTGTGCCCCAGCTGCTGCTCCAGTGCTGAGGGCTCACCCAGGACCCCCTTCTCCCCCTGCAA
Source organism: Rhipidura dahli (assembly GCA_013399225.1). Lineage (NCBI taxonomy): Eukaryota > Metazoa > Chordata > Aves > Passeriformes > Rhipiduridae > Rhipidura > Rhipidura dahli. The sequence continues at coordinate 391,894 of VXAC01007221.1, read as the reverse complement.
GGAGTGGTGCCCTCTGTGCAACCACCAACTCCACAACAGAAGCAGATGCACATGAGAAACCTGCATTTTAGCACTCCCTGCTGCTCCTGCCACCAGTACAAAGAAGCCCCACATGCTAAAGCGTCGGTCCTGCTCCCAAATACCACCTCAAAACACTGCACACAGCTCACAAATTCAGAATGTCACTCACCACTGCAGAAAGGCAAAGCCAAAGGAGATGGTCTTGTGTGCTCTCAGACTCAGAGAGGGTATTTATAAGCAATTCAAACAACTCAGAAGAGGAAACTGGAAAGGATACCCACAGCTGGGAAATCCCCACCAGCACCCCCAACACAGAAATCATTACTGGAAACCTTTGTCCTTACTGAAAGTTCATGGCTCCTATTACACAATATTTTAGACACCGTGTGATGCTTCTTCAGCTGTCCTTGGGACTATTTGCTCCTCATAACAACTACACTGAGAAATTGCCTTGAAGGCTGAAGAGTTCCATGCACTTGAAGTGCTACTATTGTCTCAAGGGTGACACTTTGCTTGGATTTTGGGCTGAAGAGAGCTGGGCGGGGAAGGTGCCTGGCTGTCTGCACATTGAAACACAAGGTCAGGTCTTTGTGCACAAGGAACGTGTGAGCTGCATTACCAGAAGGGCTGCAGGAACTACTGAGTGAAATTCCCGTGCGAGCTGGGATTGCCAGATGAATCCCAGAGTTAACGGAATGGAAAATGTGAAGTGTTGCTCAACTCCATTGCAAAGCAAACCACATACACCTACATCCCTGCTGATAATGCTCTAAGATAGCACAGACACACACATGAAGAGGGTCTGAATGGTTCATTTTGTCTGGCTTGCTCTCACAGACCCCTCTCGAGGGACTCCAGCCACCCTGCTGCAACAGCGGCTCCGCGGAGCTCAGCTGGAGAGTTTTGGACAGCAGTAAACATTTTACTTAAGGGGAAATTCAGATCCATACAGCCACAGTTCTGCTACAATAAAGTGTCAACAGTAACTACCCTGGGCATCACTGGACTTCAGTCAAAAAAAATCAGCTTAAGGGGAGAGGAGACATTTCCCACAGACAGGCCTGGAGCAGCAGGACAGATACTCTGTAGTGTGATGTATCTCAGAACAGAACAATTTGCAACAAGAATCTAAACCCTAACCCAACGGACAAGGAATCCTTGCAAAAAGCAGGAAGCAGACACAGATTTTTGTCCCCTGGCACCCCCGAACCTGATACTTCACAGTGCAGCTCAGCTACTGCAGGGACTGGAGTGCACCTCTGCTCACATCCTGATGACCTCCATCCCTGCAGCACATGACAGCACAAGTGCCTTCTCTGCTGGCAGCAAGTAACCCTGTCTGTCACATTTTTGGTTTTTAAAAATCTGGAAAATTACTCCTTAAGATGGGGTACAGGCATCTGGCACTTTGCCCAGGGACTTAGAACAAAGCATTGCCTTCAAAACTGACCCAAGGAACTTTTTCCCTACGAGAGCTCCGATTCTTTGGACCATAGAGGATATTTAGTTTCACGTTGTTTCACATTCTCTCCAAACCAACACTTTCTGCAAAACATAATTGCAAGAAGGCAGGTGCTGGAGGGATTCTTTAGAAGATCTGAGTGCATCCCCGTGCATCCAGCAAGGACAGCAGCAGTGACAACAGTGCTGGAGCTCCCCATGGAGCTGAGATAAAGCTGCAGCTCAGGGCTCCAGCAGGGAACAGCCTGAGCCCTGCTTTCCAGTATCCTCTTGGCCTGCACTCTGGGGCATGACCTCTGGCTCACAGAAATGAGCTGCAGCCAGAACTGTCGCAACAGAAGAGGCAAAGCTGCCTCTGAGCAGGGAGGAAGGTTTGAACAGAGGATTTCTTCCTGGCCTGGCAATAAAACACTGGCAACATGTGCACATTGGGAAACAGCACACTGAGGGAAGCCTGGAGACCATTGTCTGGGTTTGTATATTCTGATGCAGTTAAGATAAAAAGCAACCCCAAACTGGTTCCCCTATAACTGCAAATATTTATAAATGCAAGCTACGTTCCACAAACATTCCACAATTTTGCAATCTATGAAAGTCAGACTGAGAAAGGGGAGCAGGTGAATTCCCAGCTCAGGCACAATAACAGTTGCTGTTATTTCTTAATCTGGGAAAGAACAGTACCTTATTTAAGTTTACAAATGCAAGAATTCATTTCAGGAGTTTTGCCAAGTATGGAGTATATGCTAACACTGACGTCAGGCTTTACAGACATATGGAATGACTGTAAACGTGTCTCCTTTCAAGAAGCAGACTGAAAATGCAGATAATTATCTGAAGTAAAATTGATTTACCCATAGGTTTCTAACAGTGAAATAAATGTCAAATAATGTGTGATACTTTTTTCTTTGGAAAAAAAAAAAACAACAAAACACCACCACCATCTAATTAAAGCTGCTCCAGGCTAAGCCCCCTTTATTCATCTCTGCTTTTCAAGGGTCTCTCTCGGCACCAGTTGCCCACAAAAATCAAAACTCATCTCCCCACTGAAGCTGGCTTGAGCTGTCAGTGGTGTATGCTCAGCTGGCTGACAAGAACCTTGCTCTGTGCAACTGTGATTTCTGAACAGAAGGCCCTCTCATTTTACAGTCCCTTCCCCATACCCCTATGAGATGAAAACAAACTCATCCAGAACAGGAGACACTCATTTTCCAGCCCTTCTTCAGAGAGCAAACTCTCCCTCTTTATTGACAGCCAAGTTAGTTGAAATGATCAACACAATGTTAAACACAAGCTCACTTTAAACACAAAATCCGAACACACTTCTCATTGTGTTACCTGGATGACCCTTCTGACCTGATTTTTTTTAAAAAAAGCTCTAACTGGAATTATGATGTACTGTAAAAAAAAAAAAAAAACAAAAAAGCCCCAACCTGCAGTCAAAGTCAACCAAGTGTACAAAACCCCCACAGAAGAAAGAGACTAATGCATACACAAAATACACCAAGCAAATAAAGTGGAACAATATGGACATAAGCCAGGCACATTCTCTGAAATCCAGGAATTCCTGTGAGGAGGGCAAGGGGAGCACTCAGCTACAGCACACACTGCTTGAACCCGAAGTAGGTAACTGTGGCAGCCCCAGAGGCAGCAGCAGACTCATCTGGCAGGGAAGAGAACAAGCACCAACACCATCTGGGAGATGCCTGGCTCCCATTCCCAGTCCTGCTGTGGGAGCATGGGGTATATTCCTGATGGCACAGAACCTTCTGTTTCCAATGGCAGAATCTAAACCCCAGAAGACTGGTGGAAAATGGAGTTAAATCCAGCTGGTGGCCAACCCCAAGTGCTGTTCCCCAAGCCTCAGTTATGACCCAGAACTGTTTAAGCTCTTTATCAAAGATCTGGCTGAGGGGATGGAGGGCACCCTCAGTCAGTCTGCAGACACACCAGGCTGGGTGGGAGCTGATCTGCTGGAGGGCAGGAAGGCTCTGCAGAGGGATCTGGACAGGCCGGATCGATGGCTGAGGCCGATGGGGGGAGGTTCAACAGGGCCCAGTGCCTGGTTCTGCCCTTGGGTCACAACAGCCCCAGGCAGTGCCACAGGCTGGGGCAGAGTGCCTGGGAAGCTGCCCAGTGGAAAAGGAGCTGGGGGTGCTGCTGGCAGCAGCTGGACACGAGCCAGCAGTGCCCAGGTGGCCAAGAGGGCCAAGGGCATCCTGGCTGGATCAGCAATGGTGTGGCCAGCAGGACTGGGCAGGGATTGTCCACCTGCACTCAGTGCTGCTGAGGCCACACCTCGAGTGCTGGGTCCAGTTCTGGGCCCCTCACTGCAGGACAGACATCGAGGGGCTGGAGTGAGCCCAGAGAAGGGAAATGGAGCTGGGGAAGGGTCTGGAGCACAAGAACTGTGAGGAGCAGCTGAGGGAGCTGGGGGTGTTTAGCCTGGAGAAAAGGAGGCTCAGGAGAGACCTTCTCACTCTCTGCACCTGCCTGAAAGGAGAATGCAGCCAGGTGGGGGTGGGTTTCTTTTTCCCAAGTAACAAGGGAAAGGACAAGAAGAAATGGCCTCAAGTTACTCCAAGAGACATTTTGATTTGATATTAGGAAACCTTTCTCCATGGAAAAGGTTGTCCAGCACTGCAACAAGCTGTTCAGGGAAGTAGTGGAGTCCCCATCCCTGGAGGCATTTAAAAGCCATGTAGATGTGGCACTTTGGGACACGGCTGAGTGGTGGATTTGGCAGTGCTAGGCTAATGGTCAGAGGGTTGGATCTTCAGGGGCTTTTGCAAATGAAATGACTGATTCTAATTCCACTGTCCTGAGGTTTGTTGGACTATCACAACTGATGTCTACGGTCACACTGCATGAACAGGTATGGGAAAATTAGAAATATTGTGCTTGTAGTTTAGCAGCAAGTTCATTTAACAAGTTTCTGTTAATCAGCATTTTTAACCATAAATCATTTAAAATATACTTAAAAATATATCCCTCCCATTTTAAGACTTGGATCAGTTAATGTATTTCAAATAGGCAAGACCTGTCCATATAATTTAAGGGGCGGGGAGGAACCAAAGGGTGCCATAACACTTCTACAGCAACACAAAAGGTAAAGGTTATTTACAGGAAAGTCAAACAAGTATAAGCTTAGATACTTCCCAGCAATGGTTTCTCACGTTTGCAAACAAAGAAACCAAAACAATTTTTATACACCATAATTTAATACTTAGGGGCTCATATCCCTGAACAATTAGGTTTTAGATTCAGAAAATAAATTCAGCAATTTTCATCTTGTACATCTGTGAGCTTCATTTCAAGATAAATAATGGTTTGTTTTGATTTATGTTCTACAGTTCAAAACTCATCTCCAAAGGAATAAGGAAGAACCATCACCTGTTCCAGGTAAGATACCTGCCAGATGGACACTGGCTCAGTATAACTGAACTTTTAGCCAGAAGTCTGCGCTTTTTAAGGGCCTGTGAAATTTAAGAGGCACTTGAATGTACAGTCATTACAGTATAAAATGTTCTCATAGTTTTCCCAAGTTGTTTTCTATGCTTGCTGAGACCACAAAAACCGGTCACACCTTTCCAACATGGACTGAATCAGCGCTCTGAAATTAAAGCAAAGGGAAAAAAAAAAGTCAAACAGTAAAAAAGCTAACAACAGAAAGAACAACTAAGTTTTGGGTTGCTTTTTAAAGAAAAGTTTGTAAAAAACACAATTGCATTTCAGAAGCAACATCCTGACATCACCATTCACACCACTGGAAGAAATAGGAGAGATCAGAGTCTGTACAAGTCTTGGCAGGACAGATCTCTTTCAGAGAATCTCCCTCACACACATCTTCAATGTATGATTTTCTGTTTACTCATTTTCAATCTTAAAATGCCTATGCTGCAAAACACATAGTTCTTAAATACTAGGAAAGCTTTCAGCTGAATCTAAAACCCAAGGTAAGAATGTGAAGCCCTTTACCTTCTTGTTAACTGAAAAGGAAGTTTAAAGCACCAAGGAGATCCAAAAAGCATAATGTGGATCTTCTGCTGACATATCTCTTACCTCTGCCTTTTCTCAGCAATTCTCAGTATCTCACACACACCAGTAAATCTCTCAGACAATTCTAGTGTCAAGCCACACTCCTGCAAGAGAGGCAAGGCACGATTTGGGCCGATGGCCTTGGCCAGCAACAGAGCAACATTTTCCACAGTGATGCAGTCAGGGCAGCTCGGGCCTCCATTGCTGACAGCATTCCCATTCTGTGGGCCCTGGTGGTGGAAAGCTGGGCTGTGATTCTGTGCAACATGCAGAAGAAACTTCCATTCTTCTATGGTCTCTGGAATGGAACCTACAAGTAAAATTTGTAAAATTAATTATTTTAAGCCTGTTTTTTAAACTGTGTCTGTAGTTAAAAGGGAAGATAACTGTTCTGTTTTACTCTGAAGATTCCAGGAAGCCAAGCATTATCAACAAGCAAATTGTGCACACCAGTGTACTGCCCTGAGGGACCCAGTGTAAAGATTTAGTGATGAACACACATAGCTTCACAATAGTTCAGTATTCAAGGCTTTGGATTAAGTCAAGAGACAAACTTATATCCATCTTAGGGCTGGAGTGAATTTTCTTCTAAGTTCTGCCTTGTGGTACAATGCTTGGTGCACCCCAACTTTGGGTGTGTGCACATGTAGTGACGGAGTTTTGTGTAGTGCAGGGAGGCTTCCTATTCCTCTGTCTACAACACCAAGTTTAGCTTTTACTCCCAACTGATAAACAAATCAAGATTCTTCAACTTTTAAGCATTTTCTAGCACAATTGCTTTCACAAAGCACAGCATGAAGATGAGGAGTATAATGCCCATCTATGTGTTTCAAATATGCTGTACTACACACAGCTAGGGCTACAAAAACACTTCAAAAAATAAGAGTTCAACTCAGCTTTGGGCAAATCACTATATAAGGGCAGTTCCTACATTCCAGGAGTATGTTTACACAGCTTAAGAACCACTAACCATCTTCTCCATTCAACAGGCTCAAATCATCCAAATGAACAATAGTAGTAAAGGCTTCTCTTCTTCTATCCAGCTCCAGGCAGAGAAAAAGATATCCAGGCCAAAATCTTGAATAAGAGAGTAAAGATTTCCAGGAATCAAATACTCAGTTCAAACCAAAGTCAAGAACAATTACATGCTCATTTAAGTGTCAGTAAAGACAAAAGCAACTACATTTAATGAATGTCAGAAATAGAGCAGGGACATGAGGAATACCTCTCATTTGGTACATTAAATTGGACATTCAATATTCGTCCTCAAAAAAGGAAAGGTTTTTAAATAAACCCTGTCCTAACAAGAAGCAGATACAAATGAAAATGACCTATCCTCTCAGGGTCAGAATATCCACTAACCAATATCAAGAATTGCAAAGTTTTATCCTTACCCATGTGATTTACAGATGTCAGCCATCTTCTCTTTCATATCAAAATCAGCTGGGAGTTTAATCAAGAGCAGAATGAGCTGGCTGTAGCCCCAGGTAAACAAATGCGATCGTGGCCTAGAAGATAAGAAATGCAGTTTTAAAGCATTATTGATTTTCTTCAGAACATTATGGTAGATTTATATCATGAGAGGAAAAATGAATGAAACACCACATGCAGTTTCAGTAGAGCAGTCACTCTGCGAGGCATTACAGATAAAAGTTATTCAATCCTTTGGCTGTTCCTGCTGGACTGCAAAATGCTCCAAGGAGTCCGTGATCCGAATTGTCACACAAAATCCAACCCAAAAGCAGACCTGTTCAATCTTTCTGCTGCCCTCGGGACTTTGGGTGAAACCCACTTTACCTGGGATTTCCTTCCTCATCCACAGTGTTTGCCCTTTGAGGAGCATCATGAGAAACTGCCAAGCACAACCACTCCAACCGTACAGACTCTGGCTGCAGAAGAGACCTAAGGAGAAATGGTCTGGAAAACAAAGTAGACACAAAAAAATTTCCTAAATCCTACCAGTTTTAAGTATATCAGATATGGAGAAGCAGAGATTGTATATGGAGAAGTTAACAAAAAAAAAAGGTGGGGGGGATGTAAAATTAAATGTGGAAAAGCCTGAAATTATTTGTCTCCAGAAAGTGAGGCAACCACAGAAAATCAAGTTTGCAGGTTGTTTTCCCCCAGATTTGCTTTGTTTTTTGGGGGGTTTTTCTGTTGTTTGTTTGCGGTTTTTTTGTTTTTTTTGTTTGGTTTGCTTGGTTTTGTTTTTTATTTTTAAATGCCATCTAACCCTGCTACACTGAACTGCAGACACAGGAACAAAAAAGTCAATTCCATTAAACATGTTACTTCAGAAAAACCTTTCAAAACGAGAATCTAACCTAACAAAAACTCCAGTCTAAGACAAACTGAAACTGGCAGAATTACTTGGAACCTAATGCTAAACAACACCAAGCAGGCAGATAGAGAAACACTAAAACTAAAAAATGTCCTCAAAAGCCAAAACAAAAAAAACACCTCCACACAGCTACATGATGAAGAGAGCAGACAGATGAAAAGGATTCATTTCCCTTACCTTTTATCCTCTGGCTTTGATTTCACCAGACTATCTAAATATGCTAAAAAGTGAGCTGGATCATTCCTGCAAAGCTGTTTAATATCAGAAGGCAAAATAGAGGGGTGGAATTTGATCAAGGGCCGAAGAGCTGTTTCCCCAAATTTTTCATAAAGCCTGGAGAGAGAGAGAATAAAAACTATTTTCAGTACCAAACAGCAAAATAATTTTTTCAAGATCTCTTGCAAGTTCAAGATAGTACTGGAAGGTACTATCTTCATACTAAATGCTAAGATTCCAGAAATCCTCATGACATGGTAAGTGAAGCAATTCCTGACAGGAAGTTAGCAATGCTGAAGAGAAAAAGAGGATTTGGGTACAAACCTTTGAGCATGTGCCAGCAACAGTGGGCTGTCATCCCATGGCCCCAGATCATGCAGCAGCTTCAGTATTTTCAACATATCTTCACTTTCCATTGCTAAAGCCACTGGACTGTGACGAGTCAGTTCTGAAATAAAGCAGCGCACAAGTTACAAGATATGGACAAGTTTTTTTTCCTGAACACACTCTGCCCATCCTTTTGTCTCTGCTCAACAACAGCTATCACTGCTTTCATCAAGTTCAACACCCACCTCAACCCTGGTGAAATGCAGGCATTAACCTACAGGCACAAGTGCAGTCCAACTAAGCACAAACTGGGAATGCATATACTACTTTCACTTCTAGGGCTCTCAGAATCCAGACAGTGAAGAGATTTCCAGAAGCACAAACACCAGGCATCAATCCTCAAAGCAAGATTCTGTCGTTTAACTGCTCTCTGTTGGAGCAGAATCCATGCTAAGGCTTTAATTCACTCTTAAAAGAAATTCATGAGGAAGAAGCTGAGTGCGGAGCACAGGAAAGTTCTGTTTTCCAATATCGTCACAAAGCTTTGGTTCAATAAGGCTTAAGAGGCATCAAAAAGATCAGAAAGCATTTCTGTGGAACAGGGAAGCATGAAGTGGTCACAAGCCACTCATCTGCATGGAACCATCTACTCCATTCAGTTTTGTTTCCTATTAACCACATTCCTTTACACGTTGAACCTTCCAGTGCAAATGCTGAAGCCCCTCCCTTCTCTTCTGGCTTCTTTCTACAGACTTATGGTTCTAATTGAAATTCTTTTGCTCTTAGAAGCACCTGTGTTTGTTTGTGAATAGGCTGGGATCACTACAGTGTTCAATCAACAAGGTCCACACCAACTAACAGGTTCAAAGTTGCAAAGGGGGGAGAGCACAATCTCTCTGAGGAGCCAGTAGTTCTTTTTTTTAAGAAATCACAGGTTATTCTGAGTTGAAAGGAACCCACAAGGATCATCAAGCCCAGCTCTTAAGGGAACGGTCCACACAGGGCTTGAACCCACAATGCTGGCATTATTAGCACTATGTTCTAACCAACTGAGCAAAGTTCTTCCTAAGGGAAGTATTTGGGGAAAAACAATCAAACAAACAACCCAAAACCAGAACAAAAACTCCCACACACCAAGCATCCTCCCCTTGCCAGACTACACTGGCAGAAGGAAAATCTGCAGACACAATTATGAGTGCCTTTAAGGTTTTTTCTTTTTTTTCCTCCCAAACAATCTTATTTTCAGTTTAAGAAGCAATACAACGTTCACTATTTACCTTTCAATCCTGCAATGTATGTTTCCCATACATTAGGGCTGCTGGCACTCGTGGTTATAATGCACTGCTTCACTCTCTTTAAATCCAAAAGGAAGAAGTAGCTTTGCATAAACCTACAAGCCAAAGTCCCTGAAGCTTCTGGTGGCAGATTTCCCTCAGAGCTCTCCTCAGCCTCAGCACTCCCACAAGGGAAGACACGCAGCTCAAAGCACAGAGTTGTCAGCTCCACGAGATCTTTCAGAACATCTGGTTCCATGGCACACGGAGGAGACACCCGAAAGCCGCAGCCCAGAGGCCCCCTCAGATCAGTGCTGCTCTCACACACTGCTTTGCTTGCACAGCTTTCATCAGCATTCTCCTTTTCAATGCAGTCTTCCAAAACACCACTCTGTTCCTTGTCTCGGTCAGCTGAAGCCACTTGCAGGTTTTCCTCCCGGACTGCCCTCTGTTCTTCAGCACACACAGTCTTGCTTTTCTTAACAGCCAAAGAAGACTGCTCCTTGCTGCTGAATTTTTCTTCTAGATAGACAAGCCATTCCTGTAAGACCCTTCTCATACACTGAGGTTCTAACAAAACCAGGGGATCCTGCAGCTTGGCTCTGCAGCATAAAAAAGAAGTTTGCCAAGTTTAACAGTTACAAGATGCCACAAATGAAGTTTCAAATCTGCTTTGTGTAACTCCAGTCCTACACTTGACTTAGTCAGTTGTTGGCTTTTTTGTGATTTTGAGTGTATCAAACAGAATTTAGGCTACTTCACACTGTCTACATTTGATCTCAGTACATTTTGAGCTCTCCAGGATTTCTTTCAGAATGAATTTTTGTTTGCAATTTTGATTTTTTTAACTGTGGCTGTAATTAAGCCAAAGGGATAATGCTAGCGGAACTTTAGTGGGTTTTGCTTGGTTTTAAAAGGAGGAATCAAATCATGCACCACATGAGATTCTCTCAGCTTATGTTAAAAGACATTTAGAGCATCACTCCTACATTGGGCTTTGGCAGAAAAAGTTATTAGGTTTTTAAATTTTCTTTAATTCATTACATGTATGTATTTATACAGTAAAAAGCTTCTCTGCTTACATAGCTTCTGCTGTTGCAGCCTTGAGATCTCTCAGACAGTTCTCCTCAGGAAGCTGGCAGTTCTGCAGTTCTGACCTGGAAAAACACAATCATTTGAGTCTTATCTGAAGTATTAACTTCAATAACTAAAGTGAGGATTTCCTAACAAATTTCCTCAACACTAAACTCCTTTATTAAATACAAAGCTTTAATTTGTAAGAAGGAACAGCTCAATAAAAATTATGGAGAGATTTGACATGAAGAGCAACAGATAATACTATTTTTGTGGCCTTCTATAATTGTTCTTCTCCTGCTACAGTAAATTTCTGCAGGTGCTGAACAAAAAAAGGTACCATGCCACTGTATGAAAGGTAGTGCAAAATGGTAAATTAGCACTGGGATATGAAATTACTTAACTCTGTCTCCATTGCCTTATCAGTTCTGAGAAAGGAGTTGGGAGAACCAGTGAAACCCACCACAGGAATGAAGGCAGCTGGAAAAACCTAATGCCGAGTTCCTCACTCTGCTAGGAAGAGCTTCTCCTTAGGTTGCTGTCCTCAGGACATCCAGCAAATACAGTTGCTAAGAAAATGTGATTTTGTACTCACTCTTTTTCTTCCTGGGGAGATGCTACTGGATTAACAGTTAACTCTGGCAGCTGCTCATCATCCTTTGCTTCATGCTTCCCTCTAGAGTCAGGACTTATATGAAGTGTGCCAATCTTTTCCGTGGTTTTGCGTACAAAGCTGGAAACGCTGGGAATCACAAATTCAAACGCTTAAAATCAAAAGTTCAAAAGTGATCAAACCAAGCACTTTTTCACTCAAACCATCATTTCGGAGACTTTATAATCTGAAGAACTCTTGAGAAAAGGATGACAGCAGTGATGACCAACAGGAGCAAAACTTAATAAGAACCTGCTCAAAATTCATACTTCACTCATGGTTCATACTTCCAGCACAGAATAAAAGCCTGAAGTATTTAACACCCCTGCTGGAGGAACAGGATCACATACCAACATCAGATGCAGATTCTGACATGTATTTGTATGCAAATAAGTGCAGATTGGCTACACTGTATTTAAAGCTTTTAAACATAAGGCATCTTTAGGAAATTATATCCCTCCTGGTGGTAAGAAACCACTTTACAATGCTTTAAATTAATTCTTCAGATTACAAAGCTCACCAAAAATGTAATGTCCTTTTCTCTCAGCAGTCCCTACTCCTTCAGGTATTTTATTGAAGAGGAAGCTCAGTTAACATACCAGAACTCAATTACTTCTACCACTGCCACGAAGAAAACTATGTCAACAAGATTTGAAGAGAAAAATAAGCTTTCTGCTCCAGAACTAAAGGAAAACAAACCCAAAAACCCCAACCCAGCATCTTTTACTATAAGAAGGTATAGCAAAAGTTGAAAGGTGTTGCAGAAAGCAGAAAGAATTCAAATTTAGCAAAACAACTGGACTTTAATGTATAGAAGGATTAAAGCTGAACTTTTAAAAATTAATTGTAAATATGATAGTATTTTATTCAATGATTACTTGCATGCAGTGAATACTTGAAAACTTAGCTTTCAATATTAGCAGAAACACTTATTACTAGTAAAATCCTAGAGGCTGCATATGGTTTAGAAAGAACTCAGAACACTGCATGTACTTCTGATGTGTATTCTGAGATCCTCACACTGCTGATAGCAGCTACAATTCTTTGCTGCAGGACACAATTTACATACTGAAGTGATTAAAGGAAGGCTATACAATTTTTCAGACCATTGCTGGGCCAGAGACATTGTACCTAAGTAATTAACATACAGCACTTCCATAAAAACTTTAAATTAGGTATTTAACACTGTCTCCTTTATATTTGTATACTCACCCCTCATCCCCCATTTTTTAAGTTTTAAAATACCAATGTGATTTATACAAAAAATGGACACAGATCTAATTGTACCAGGTATAGGCTACCACTATTCCACAAATGTCTGGGAAATTGATTTGATTCACTGAAAAGTTCTTGTGGGGATAAGACAGACCATTTTGCAAGTGTGCTTTAGCAATATATATCTGCTTTGAATATTTTGATGTTTGTCCCCAAGCAACATAGGCAGCCTTCCCTCTAAGTTCCAGAAAGGCAAAATCCCGAAATAATATTCAGTAAGTTTCCTTTGAAAACAAACTCCATCCACAGTTTACAGGATAACAGTAAACATTCTTAGACATTTAATAATTATTAACTGTTTAAAAACTGAGGTTGAAGTCTTGGCTCCACTGAAGTTACCAGCAGCTCTTCGTGTCTTCACTGGAGCCAAAATAAAGATTTAAACTGCCTGGCAAACCTGACTGCATTTCTGGTGCTCCATGTTTGCAGAACAGAGTATGAACTAACCCACACAAAGCTACAAATTCCAGGGACAGAAGTGGGAAAGATGTAATGGATGAGTGAACCTGCTGCATGTTTTACCTTTCTTTGACAGCTTGGAGAGAGACGAGAGGAGATGGGGAACGGAATGACAAAGGAATATTGAATGGGAGAAATGTCTCATTCCGGTCAGCCTCAACCACCACAGATGCATGAGATACGTTCTCTGACAAATGGAATTAAAATAAAAAGTCATGAAACAGTGGCCTGGCAAAAAAAAAAAAATGAACAGTGAAATGAACTGCAAGTCACTAATTCATTAATGGATAACCTGCCCACCATATTTTCCTTTTTAATGCTCAAGAATGCATGGAGCCAGGTTTCAAGGGCCATTTTACTACTGACTTTGAACCTAGTAAGTCTGCTTTATTAATAATGCTTTGGCTCTGTAGCAAGGCAAATAATGATCAACAACAGTATGCAAACTATCTTCTAAAAGTTGACTTACAGTCCATTTAGGGGACAAAATCTCGATTTAATCCACTGACTTATTTATATATCTAGGAAAATAAAGTATTGTGGCATATATCAATTTGCATGTGAACAAAGAGACATATAAGCCATGATTAGGGTATAAATCACCCTCTTATTTGAACGGACTTAAAAATCTAAGTGAGTCCACAGCTCTCTGACTTTTGCTAAGAATCACAGGAAATACACAATCACTAAGTATTTCCTTTTATCTCCTATATCCCTAACAGCATCTACAATGTGTTTTGCTTAATCATTTCCTGGTACAGACACACACTGTATCTTTAAGTGATGGCAACAAGAAAAAAGGGATCATTTTAAGCCAGGATGACATGGCATTTTGCAACAGTCAGCAGTAACCACAGCATTGAGAGAAAAAGATGCTGTGCTGTTACAGAAAATCTACCATCACAAACTCTCTTGACAGTGCCTAAAGGTCACAACTGACTTTACAATTGGTTGTAATAAGGCTGCTTTTGTTCATTAAGCAGACTAGAAACCTAAAAACTCATTACCTCTTATGTCACTGCGAGCAGGGAAACACTAAGTCCATTTCTTGCAAGTACCAAATCAAGTACTCGTGCTTCAAGAAGCATCTAGAACTTCTCTACTTGGAAATAAACAGCAAATTTGACATCCTTGTGGAACACACAGAACTTTTCTATCTTTTGACATTCAAAAATTAAGTCACCTGACTTCTGATTTTTAATGTTGGAAATGATACACGTCCAAGTCTCCTCATGTGTTTTTATGGTGATGTAGGCAAAGAGGCACACTTACACCTAAGTGCTACCAACAGCTCATAGCTCAGTCAGCAAGACAACTCTACTGACAAGTAGGGGAGTAAATACCAATTTCTGCACTCTCCCTCCCCACTGTGGTGTTCTCCAAAGCATCTAAATTCTCTCCATCCTCAACTGGCACCTACTCCTTGCAAAAACTAAAAAGTAGTCTTATTGGAAAGCCTCCACCCTACCTAGAATTAAGCCAGCTCCTCATCATCCCAGGTTTTTGCATCCACTCCCAAACCCAACCAGAGCAGAGAACAAGACCCATTACAGTCTCACTCTAGCTTATAGACCAGTGACATACATTTGTGAGGAAATAAAAAAGCTCCCTGGATGGGCTAAATGTTAGATTTTAACAATTCTAGCACCCCTACACTAATGTTTACATGTGTAAGAGACGATCTCCTGTACAAAGGAAACCCTGCAAGAAAGTTAAGAACACTGATCAGAACCCTTCTGCTTTCCCTGAAGAAATATAAGACAGAATCCAGATTAAGAAGTTCTTTTTTGAAAAAAACATTATAAAAGGATATTGGAAGCAAACAAATCTTATTTGAAGTTCAGTTGACACTGGCATAGACAACTGAAGGAATCTTAGCATTAATGCTGGGTTACACATGGAGGGGGGAAGCTGGAGTGGACCCCTGGGTTGATAAAAGCCCTCCGAACATTTTGCTTTGTTTCTCTGGGCTTTGTTTGCTTTCAAGCCTGAATTTCTGTGGAGCCAGCTTTTCAAACCAATGTTTCAGGAAGGATTTTGACTGCAAGGTGGGGTGACTGTTTCAGCTGATCAACAGGTATTAATAATGCATAACTCGATGGTGGAAAATAAAAGCACAGAGCCAAACCAGTTGAATTCTTGTAGAATAAACAAACATTTTCATTAAGAAACATTACCAAGTTCCAGTTGCTCATCTTCATGGTGTGCAGGAAATTCTTTAAGTCTCTCATCTTCTGAGAACGTTTGACTGTGGAGGGAACATGAGTCTTCATCTGACTGACTGCCCCTTCGACTGATAACACGGTATATTCCAGAGTCCAAGACACTGAAGCTTTCCTGGCAGAGCAAGGAGAGGAGTTGGACACTGTGGGAGTTGTACTTCCTTTCTTAAACTTTCTGCAATGAACACAACCAACTCTACTCACACAAATAATCTCACAGCATCTCACAATTCATTGCCAGGAAACCTCTTGTCTACCACATCAAGATGATATTTACATTACTTGGCTTTTTAAACTTTCCTTTTAAACACTGTTAAGGTGAAAGCAGGAGCTGATATTGTATTAGTTATATTTCCCCTTTCTTGAAAAGCAGCTGTATGTTTATTAGAAATATGCTTTGTTTTTTTTTTTCCTTAGAGCTTTCTGCTTAAGCTTTTTAGAGTGAGACAATTTTTTAAATAGGGGTAAGATAGTTCTGAGCACTCATTTATTTTCAGCACATAAAACCAGAGTTACAATCAAGACTATTTTTATTGAAGCACATCAGGACACTAAACTGAGCTGTGGGAAAAGCCATCTTCGTATCAATCTTTGTCCACACCTCAAACATTAGCCCTAAAATAATATGGGAAAGAGGCAGAGGTCTGAGAGATGAGAGAATGCAAGTAGTGGTGTTTCATACCTCTTCACCCCACCTAGTTTTAGAATGCAGCATTATGAGCTATAGTAGACAGGGTAGGAATGAAAGCCTCGTCTTCCAAGTGAGCAACGAGGTGACTTTAAGCCATAAAGACAAAACCTGTAGATAACATCTTTGGCACTACCAATACACGTACATGAGATGAAATACTGCTCCTTCTACTGCTGCACGCAGAATCTAGAGGTTCCAACTTTGAAATCAGTTCTTCCAGTTGCACAGTGAGATCTTGCTGGGTTGAAGCATCCAGCTGAGACTTCAAGTGCTCCAGCTTCTCTAGAGGCAAATTTTTTCTTGCCTAAAAGTAACCAGTGAGATACAAGCATTATTATTTCCAATGCACATGTGAAAATCAAGATACCATATATGCAGGACGATTTTCATCCTTAAAGTATAATGTTTAGAAAATATAATGTTTCAATGACTTTTTTAAAATTAATCTCAATAACCATGAAAC
Organism: Rhipidura dahli; assembly: GCA_013399225.1. Classification (NCBI taxonomy): domain Eukaryota; kingdom Metazoa; phylum Chordata; class Aves; order Passeriformes; family Rhipiduridae; genus Rhipidura; species Rhipidura dahli. Next base: position 375,383 of record VXAC01007221.1, on the reverse strand, counting down.
TTAATGGAAGGGGGGGACAGGAGAGACAATGAAATTGCATTGCACATTTACAGAGAGGTATTTACTTACTCTGCAAGAAATAATGGAATTTTGAAAGAGACAAGAGACCCTGGCAGCAAGGGTCCAGAACCCTCTTCTCATCAGACGCTCTATGCAGCGATCGACCAGCAGCAGGGAGAGGTGCACAACTTTGCCATTTGTGTGCAGACAGAACAACTCATTCTTGTGAACGGCGATATCCTGAATATCTGCAAAACCAGAGGCACAGCAATACCTGAAGGACTCAAGTCATTAATCAACATTCCTTTCTGTCCCTGAAATAAGGTGAAAGCATATTCCCACCTGACTGCAAATGAGTGCAAAGCACGAGGGGCATGGGGAAAACAAACACTGAGGAGTGCTAACCTAGCATCTAACCACTACAAAACACAGTGTCAAAACTTTCCAGAGTTGCACGTCCAGAAAACATTCCAAAAATACACTGAATTACCAAAAAGTTTCCTTTTGCTCTGAGGGGAGATGAAAAATTAAAGCCTGATAACAATGACAAATACATAATTGTTAGCTTTGAAACAGAAGGAAAATACTCACTGGTAGAAAAACAACTTGGGCCTTCCAGCAGTTTTCAGATGCAATAGTTATCCTGTGTGCAAACACTTCACAACAAAGGTATTGCAAACTTAACACCAAAATCGGGAGAAGGGGAAAGACTGATGGACAATAACTATTGTAGGACTCTGCTCATAACCATACACACATAACAGTTCATGAGGGTTTATTCATCTGCCAAATAAATATTCCCTGGATGCAATTTAGACAGGCTTTAGGAAAAAAAATCCCAGGTTTTAAGATTTCAGCAGCCAGATTATCCTTCACAGAATACCTGATAATGAGCCTAAGTAAAGAGAAAAGAGGAAAAGATACTGCAGATTAATCACCTGTATTTTAACTACTGTATTTTAGGAGTCACTCTACAACACATTTTGTTTCTCAAGAAATGTTTTCAGATCTGTGGAAGGAAGGGCTGGCTGGAGGAGGCAGGGAGATAGTATTCAAGGATATACTTCTGACAGATGACAAGGGAAATTTTTTGATAAACGTTCTGCAATCCAGCTGCAGAAATTAAGCTTGAAAATTCTTGTCAATGCAAGACAAGGTCTTCAGGAATGACCAGAGTAACAGACAGTGTTACAAAGCAAAGTACAAGAAACTGTAGTTTACCTTTCACTTCACTCCAGAGTAAGACTTGAACACTTTGGGGAAGAAAAATATAAATGCCTCTTTCTGTCCAGGTCACCACACAGTGCTCACTGCAAGCAAAGCAAATGTTAATGGAGCAACAGTCAATTGTGGTAAAATATGGGTAAAATTCTAACAAAATGTAAAATATGCAGGGATGGCATTGGCTTAAGTATAGCAAGTGAGACATGAGACAAAGTGTTTAGCATGATACTTGAGAAATTCTTACACAAAAAGCTGAAGCAGGCAATATAAATTAGGAGAATATATAATTTTTAGGTCTACTTTATCAACAGGAAGCTATGTTGTCAAATACTCACGTCAAATACAGCAGCTTGGGGAAAGATAAAGATTGTGGAGAGCAGCTGGAACCAGTATAATGAGGATCCTGCCTGAAAAAGAAAATTATTATCAATTACAAGCACAACTACAATAACATCACTTTCTAAAATTCTTAATCCTGTAAATACATGGCTGGCTTAAATGAACAGTCTCATGACAGCAGCATTCATTGTGCTCACAGACAGAGCTGCAGAATCAAGGTTTTGGCATTTTTGATAATTGCTGGCTATACCTCTTAGAGGAAACTGTAATAAGATGACAATTAGGATTAACATTTGACTGCAGCAGGAATTTATTTAGTCTTCTCAGCATAAATGCAGTTCTTTCCAGCTTATCTGGAAGTCCAAAAAAAGCAAGTTTATCACTGATAACACGTTTCTACCTGAGAGTAACAACAGGAAGAGGTGGTGATGAAAGCAGCTGCTTGAACTGATGTGTGCTTTGCACTTCCCCATCAAAGTTCACCTCCCACATCCTCGAGCCAGGTCGAGCACAGTATATTAATGGCTGCTGATTCCCACTGTTTTTTCCAACAGGAAAGAAACATGCTCCAAATTCTCCATCTCTCTCTTTATTGCCAATTTTCCAGAACTTCTCTCTAGCAGGGGAAAAAAAAATGTACTTGTTAAGTAAGGCAGCACTAATAAAGACTCTAATTCATTTTATGTTTTTCTTTAATAATAAAAAATAATGAATCCCAGATGCTGAATTGGTTTTGGTGCTTAAGAAAAAAAATCTGTAATGAATATTATAAAGCCTGCAACAAAGTTTATACAAGACAGGGTGCAGAAATAGTCATTAGTTGAAATGAATGCTCAGATCAAAGGAGTTTTTTTTCAGCAGAACCAGCTGTTCAACCTGGTGATGGGAAGGCGTGAACATTCCCAGAAATCATTTGCAATCCCAAGGAAAATAAGACAGTGATTATGAATAGTCAGCATGAATTTGTGAAAGGGAAATCATGTTAATAGCCTGCTACAACAGAATGACTGGCTGGGTAGTTGAGGGAACAACAGTGGACGTGGTTTATCTTGACTTCAGTACAACTTATGACACAACCCCTGCCAACATATTCAGAAACAGACCGAGGGAGCTTGGGCTAGGTAAAGAGACACTGATGTCATTTCAGAAATTGTTTGTGACCCTGTGAAGTCCAGTATTTCAGAAATACACTAGAACTTGCCTCTCAGTATCACATAAGTAAGTGCGGGTAAGTGAAGATATGAGCAGTCTTCCATCCAAGTAATCAAGCTGAACCACCCGAGAATCTACAGTGGTTATGATCTGGACAGGAAACATCACAAAAGTAGCAGCAGCCTACAGTTAAAAAAGAAAAAGAAGAAAGAAAGCATGCTGGTCTTCAGTTCAAAGTAAAGACTGTTTCATTATGATAAAATTGCAAAATTCACAAAAGACTTGGGTGCTATGAACACACAGCATAAGAGCAGTTCATTTCTTCTCTGATTTTACTAAGCAAGGCTTCAAAGCTCAGAAGCACGGAAGTACAAATCCTCCTTTTCCCAAAACCTTTACTGAAGATTTAGAAAAAAAAAATCATATCCCTGTAGCAACCTGAGATTATTTTTATAAAGGGTGCTTTTTCTGTAAGATTAAGAGATAGTTTTATTCCTGCTATTCCAAGCTTTGTGCTTTTTTTCCAAGTCTCCCCACAGGCACTTTGCACTAGCAGTTTTATGGAAACACAACCCAAGAGATTAATTGATACAAAAACCAACTTCTGTTTGGATTAGGTTGTTCACATAAAATCACCTTTTATGTTACACTGCCACAAATTATCCAAACACTATTTATCATACCAGTGTCTCAGTTTGCATGGGTGGATGAACACTCTCAGACAGACTTATGAATAAAAAAACTCCTAGGAACTGCATTTAAAGTTGCTGTCAGACAGTCACTATTTTTGCCAGCTTAGAGCTGTTTTCCCTTCTTAGGAATATGACAAACTGCATTATCTGAGAAATCCAACAGTCCTGCTCCTTTAACAGGTGTGAGCAGACACAGATTCCACGGGCCTTTCCCTTCTCTCCTCCCTCTTCCTATAGCTGACTTTTCCCCCCTCTTTCTTTAAATGCAATAATGGTCTTGCTACTTTTAAGTCAATTTTGTACCAAAATCTTCCAAGAGGGCTAGAAAGGACTTGGAGGAACACAACTATTTCCAGGTTCTGTTCCCTTTTACAAATTAAAGGGAGAACGAAAGGATCCAGTAGTGGTAAAACAAAGAACACTCAAGTGCTAGAAATCAGGCTGCTATCACTAATAGGTGTGTCCTTTGCACAAAATATAATGGATGTGGGCTCGATGACCACCTATCATTTATTTTATCTAATCCAGATGTTTAAGAATGAGAGCATCCAGAAAAAGCCAAGCAAAATCAGTCTGGGACTGCTCTGTCAGACCAACAGCTGAATTGAGGAGTAAAACAAACAGCTGAACCTGTGGCTGGAGTCTGAGGAATCCAATAGGCTCAGAAACACCAAGACTCTTAAGTTATATACTTTTAAATCCCAAGAAGCAGCAGATTGACCAGTTTTTAATTCTGAACATTTGAAAACATTTTCATGTGGCATTACTAGGATAGATAGAAGAAGGATGGGGGAAGTTCATGGGTCAGGATTTCTCTTGCTGTCTCAAGAGACTGGCTCTTCATCCCAATAGTTAAAACTACCAGAATTTCATCAGCTGCAATCCTGCTCTCTCCCACTTTACTAAAATAAAGAGACTCCACACATCCCCCGCTATAAATTAAGCTCAAACAAAGCATGCAACATTTTACCTTCCCTTGTTTGGATGTGTTAATCTTGATGGCTGATACTTTTCCCACATGATCTCCTACAAAAACCCGAAGGGCAGCTGTATCCCAGCACAGAGCTGTGACTTTTCTGCCCTTATGCTCAGAGGAAACATAAATCCGTTCTGGCTTCCCACGACGCTCCTGATTCAGCTCCCAGACTACAACAAGGCCTTGGCTACAACAAGTTAAAAAAAAGAATGCAGTTTGAAAATAAGTCTTTTCATGTTTTATCAGTTGATAAAGATGCATTTTCCCAAAGAAATGGGAGACCCAAGAGAAGCAGAACACCTCAGAGCTGGCTCTGTTTGAGGCTGCATGCTTTCAAGAAGAATCACAATTCTGGAGAAGAGTAAGTGCTCTTCTTTGCACTACAATGCATAAGCAGCTTTGTAAGGCTACTCTTACACTTCTAACAAATGCAAGTGAAGATGTGGAAAAATATTTAAATGTCTTTTAAGAAGTATAAGTGGAATTAACTACCAATCTCACTCTAACATGTTAATGAAAACTCTTCTTTTGATGCTAAAAGGTCTCAGAAAGAAATTTATCATCATTATTTCACATGCACAAGCTCTGCCACAGATGTTCTCTTACAGAAATAATACTTAATCTACAATGATTATTCCAGAAAAAGAAGTTAAGCAAACTGTCTGTGCAAAGAATTATCCTGTAGTGGCCTCTACCATTTAATCTGGTAGGTTAACTCTGCAAGTACTCAGCAGCTGTCCAAATCTGAAACTTAGAAGCTTCTTAAAAATATTTATCCAGTGCTCAAGTTTGTGAGTACATCACTTACCTGGTGGCAACAGCAACATAGTCTTCATCATGCAAGCAACAAGCCACTCGGGAAATGGCACCTTCCTGAAAGCAAGCACAGGATTAAGAGCAGGTAAAAGTTGTTCCTGTACCGCCTCTACCACTGTGCAGCTTTTATCTTTAAGATATAAACCAAATTCATGTCAACAGATGCCACCACTCTGGTGTGATGCGGTTGGTTGCTTTGGGTTTTGTTAGCAAACACTGAGCTTACTCCAAGATGCAGCTGACAGCAACATGACATCAAGAGCAAGGACTGCAGTGTATTCTCTGATTTGGAGCACACAGAAATCAGTCTCCTGTCCTCACACTTTTGGAAGTTGTTTTGTCAGAATTTAGTGAGATGCTCCTTAAAAACTGGCTGCATTCATGCTACACTGGAAGCAGCAGTGGCTCCCAGGAAATAGCACCTGGCTGTACAAATAACAATCCCTGTTTCGTGATCTCTTCTAGTAAAAGCAAGCCAGCCTGTTTTTTCTTCCCTTATCCAGGTATGTCACAGTTTGTACCTTCAAACACTGGGAGTTATCTACTTCTGAGTTGCTCTGGTTTCATATTCAAAATTTTCTTATAATCCTTAAATATTCAGGTGACTGCATTGCTGCTGTTAAAAGTAAGAATTTGAAGAACTAAGGTCTAACACTCTGAAATAAATTTTTTCACACCTATTGAAATCTATTATACTACACATTCTGGGGACAGACTTCAGAACCACAACCTATTTTAAACACAGCAGTCCAAAACTTCACCTTCTTTGGACAATTCAGTAAGTTGAAGACACTTGTTGACTCTTAATAAACATTAATTTGAAATAATATGTCTTTCCCAACCCCATTTTCAGAAACTTTCATTTTGCATTCTTTACCCTTACCTTGTGAGTGAGAAAGAGTCTTTGCTTCCAACCATCCTTCTGGATAAGGTTCAGTCCTCCTCCTGAGCTGCCTAGAGCCAGCCATCTCTTGGACACATCTATACACGTGCACTGAAGGAATAAACACCATAAGGCATCACCTGGTTCTGATCACAGCATTTTTTTTCTTGCATTATTATGTGGGGGTTTTTTAAAGGCTTCACTGTTTGCCAGCTGTGTGTATCACTCCTGAACCACTGGCAGTGAAGATTATTAAAGAGCACAATTTACAGCTGGAGCAAACAGTGCAAGCTGTGGCAGGCTGTGTTATGTACCCACAGCTGCATTAAAGAAACACACACAGACTAACAGGGTCCTTTACCTTCACTCTTTCTTCCCAAAGTACTCCCTCCCATAAGACAGCATGCACACACCCAGAAAAAATTAGATTAACCCTATAGCTTAATCAAATAATTAACCACACTGAGTCTTTGCTTGAATTTTTTTAAAAAAATTAAAAACTACAAAAAGCCAAACACCACAAACTCACCTTAAGACGAGTGGAGTCCAGCCTGAGGGCAGAAAGCAATGGGTCCAAACACTCCAGCTCTGCCAAGACATGGTTGTAAGAGTCTGGAATTACTGGCACAGAGGCCATGGGTGCACACAACTAGTGCTGCTCACTCATGGGTATATTACAGCTTCAGCTTTTGGCTGTACCTGCCAAAAATAAAGTTCTTGATTAGTTTACTTTTTAATATTGTAGCAGGTTTTCCGTGCTTAAAGAAACACCAAATGCTTTCCTACTCAAAAAGCATCAGGTTTCAGTTTGCCAAGAAGAGGCCCAAGGGCTGGCTGCAAAATTAGACCTCTGCTTCATTTATGAGAAGTTTTTGTTCAAGTTCATTTCTGAAAACTTAACCTATCAGATATCCCACCTGGAAATACTTAAACTGCAGTTGCATTTACATCTGTCTGTGAAACAAGTTACATCCTATCCTAGGCCTATGGAAGAAGTCTTGTTTTATTGAAAAATGCACTTTTCCCCACAGCATACCCCCTTGATTTGAAGCCAGCTTTCTCAAGGAAAACATTTAGCATTGGCATTTTTACCAACATCACATTCTTCCTCAAAACTAAGTTTAAGATTATTACCCTCAAGTTACACCAAATTTAGAATTAGCTGCAACTGTGCATTTTGACACAACTATAAACACTATTATCTCCAGAGTACCTCTTTTCCAGCATACAAGAGATAACACAGAGTGAAAAGCAAGAATAACCATCAAAATCACAACCTCATATTTTTCCTAAGCAGCACATACTTTAAAATAATTTCTTGTTGACTTTAAAGTTTAAACCTGTACATTGCTTAACAAAACCCCAAACCTGTTACACTGCACAGTCAAGTCCCGGAATTTCTAAGTAACCTTTAGTATGCGAGCCCATAAATTAAGGAACTCCCTCCCAGAAAAGCCGTCATGGGGAAATTTACATTTCCTCAAAAGAAAAGTGAGCGCTCACTCTCACCAGGCACTAGGAAAAGGGAAGAGGCACATTTAGCCAACGAAACTGAAAGCTGTTTCTTCAATATTTTCAAAACGTCTTAAAATTCTTAATGGCCACTTCTACCCTCCCCACTCTCTCTCTGCCCCATCCCTCCGGGGCCCGGAGCTGCCGGCTGGGGCTGAACCGCGACACGGCGGGACTTTGGCGTACGCGGAGTAGGGAGAAGCATCGCAAAAGGCAGAACAACCCGTCCCAAACCCCTTCAGAAACCGCGGGCGGGGCAGGGGGTGAGAGTCGAGCCCGATGGGGCATAGCTGCCAGCCCGGGGAAGCTGTACGGCCAGGAAGCACCGCTCGCTCCCGGTCCCTCACCTCTGTATGCCTGTCCGTCCCTCACCTCCCTCTCTCTCTCCCTCCCGGTGCCGCTCACGCCACCGCCTCCAAACACCGCGGTCACGTGACCCGCGCGAGGGCGGGGCGGGGGCGCGCGCCCGCTGCGCACTGCATCACGCGCAGCCCGCGCGGGAGGAGTAGGAGGAGGAGGAAGCCCCGTCA